>JAJKFJ010022267.1:0-58403 GCA_027382625.1 Tetmemena sp. SeJ-2015 | reverse complement strand
TAGTGGCGAAGAGTTTGAGGATCAATCAAATAATTGATGTGCACGAAACTTAGAAGTGCGATGAGGAACAGCTGCAACTCCTAATTTTCTCATCTGCAAAGCAACTTTCAAATGCGAGAGTATAGTGCGCGCTGGCACTCTCAACATTTTTGCGAAAGGAGTTGATTTTGAAAATGGCTTTTATATTTTTAAGGGGGGACTACATCCTTTCCCTTTTAGAGTAAAAATTTGAAAACTGAGATTTAGGTTTGGAACTTTTGTAGTTATTTTGAGAATTTTTTCGCGTTTGCTCGAAATGATATTAAGATAATAAGAAATTAATTATACACAACTTATTTTCACTTTCTTATCATATTATGGGGTTTTGAATGCTGGAGGTTACAAAGAGAAAAGCAGAAGAAATAATTTTATAAGCCAGATTTATTAAATCTTAATTTTTGCGGATAATTTATTATTAGTTATTTGTAAATGTTTGTTCTTAGCATCAAATGTTTATTCTCATATAAATGAGAAATTTTTTATCCTAATATACTGTAATCTAAAAGTAAGGAAAAACTCTAAAGAAATTATTAAATAAGAACAAACTTATCTGGTATGCACTCAAATATAAAAGAGCAAAAGAATTCCTGCTTAGAAACATATTAAGAAGATTAAATCAATTCATTATAATCTGATTTCTTAGATGAAAGTAAGGGAAGAAACTTTGATAATAGGTGAATAGTCACATCTGAAAACAAATATCAGTATAAATTTAAGAAGAAAGTGCAGTTTCGAATTCTTTCATTGTTAAAGCCGATATGAGGTACAGCTAGGCATCATCTTTGAAGGCTCTATCCGTCAAAGAATCGTTGGCTTTCGAATTACTTCAAAGAGATTACAGACAGAATAAGAACTTCTCTTAAAATTTTGATTATAATTTTACCTCATAAATATGAAATAGCTTAGGACGCGATGAATATATTATTTATGGAAATTGAAGCGACTCATCCAATGACCAAACTATTATAATTTTGAATGATCAAGGTTCTTCCAAAATGAAGGAGTGAAAAACTTTCAAATGAGGTGGATCACTTATGACATATCACAATTTAAAGACAGTCAAAACTTTTTCAGATTCCTCATTCTATCAACTACTTTGATTGATATGCTTGAATTTAAAATATTAATCTACGTAGTTTGTGACTTTTTAAAGTTATATTCAAAATTTTCATCCTTGCTTTTTGTATTTGAAAAGTACGGAGACCCTGAATAAATATCAAAATATTCAGCGAAAATTTCGCCACTTCGATTACTTCTTTTAGTTTTAAAATGATTTTATAAGATTGAAGCCTAATTGTAGAGAGCATGACTTGAGTTTGTAGATTTTTTTCTTGCTCTAATTGGTTTTTTATAGGAAAGTCTATTTAACCGAGTTAATGGTTGTCTCTTTCCAGGTTTTAATTTATTAGCACCTCCAGAAACAATCAATTCGAGAACAAGTTAAAGACTTAGTTAATTTTACTCAATAAAATTTTTAAGAAACCCAGAGATTTGCTCTCTGAAATATGTAATTAGTTAACCTCACAATATTTGAAGAATTAAAAGTTTTTTTTTTTAAATTTTTGTTTTAAATTAAAAAGGTGAAATTTTTTTTAAAAGGGGAATTTTTTTTCTTTGTAAAGTTTAAATTTTTGGCCCCTGGGAATTTTTTAAAAGTCCTTTTTCGATTTAATAAAAAAGAAATCTGAGCTAATTCAAAATAAATTTTATAGCACCTCTCAGGAGCGAAATATAATCGAGATAAAATGAGCGCACTATCATCATCATTTTCAGATTAAACTATTTCCAAACTTGGGTCACTTTAATTATGAGTAGAGCTATATAACACAAAATTTTCAAAAATATATAGTTCTTAAATTTCATGATGATCTGAATTGTGTAAAAATTATTTAATTTGAGATACTGTCTCCGATTTTATCCATTTTAATTTAATTTAATTTTACTTTAAATTCTCAACTATATTATTATTCACTGGCTATATTATTTGTATAGAGAAGGTAACTTTCATAGCATATAACAAATAACACTAAAATCCTAGTCACAAGTGTGAAGAATGCCCCCAAACTTGTCTTATAACTACTCTTTCCCTTGTAAAAATAAATCCATATTTAAATTTAAAGTAAGTGAAGTGGATTTGAGCTCCATACTTGTCAATACTCTTAAACTTTTTGAAGAGCTTGTGCTTCCATGTTCACTCTTTTTTTTCACTTAAGGCTTTAAGAACTAAAATATCTTAAAATAAATAATAATTAGATTAATCATGAAATATCAAGCATATATTATTTTGATGGCTTCTTCTGAAGAGGTCTAAGAATTTTTACTTGACTAATTTCTTATTTCAGAGCTAGAAACATAATATTTCTTAAAGACATCAATTATTTTCATAGAATTTTATTTTTAGAGCAAGCACATACTAATTTTCAATGAGTTATATAAGCTCCATTTTCAGAGGGAGCTCTTAACGGACATAAATTTAAAACTGCACATTTATTTTTTAAATCCCAATTTTCATTTTGGTCTCGCTATACAAAGCTGCTCTATTCTAACTGCTTTGTTGAAATTACATAATACCTAGATTACTTGGAGTTAGTGCACTTACAGTAGCTCTCCAAACTTTTCTACTCCAAACTTACTCCAACTTAGATTTATGAATGCAAGCTTTCTCTCTTAACACAGAACAAACTTTTCTACTTCTCATAAAGTCCTTTAATAAGTATTATACTGTCTGCCAGTTTTTTATTACTTGCTCTAAATTCTGTTTTTGTTGTATGAAATACAGAACACTTTTTAAAGATAGCATTTATATCTAAATTTATAGAGTGCTGGTGGTGGAATGGTATTGTCTATTATCCAAAATTAGTGTTTTATAATATATTTTTAAGCATTAAATTAGCCTCCTAGGGGCATATATAGTCACAACATTTAGGATGAGGCTCGAAGTTAATTTTTCCTCATTTGTCCTAGATTTTACAAAAGTAAGCATAAAAAAAATTTTGCAAAATTTAAGCTAGTGTATAATATCATTATTTTTTAAGTCCCATCAGTTTAGACAATAAATGTTATTAGTATGACATTCTATAAAGGTAGTGGACAGAATTGAAAGCTACGAATCAACGGGAGTACGAATTCTCTTCTAAAGAGAATTTAGTTGTGACTAACATGAATAAGTTATTCCTAATAGAAGGGTCAGGTGACCCGAGTAAACATGAGCGAGGAATCTTTGAATGGGATTTAACATATTTTTCATAATTAAAAATCTCTAAATTTGAATTTAGTTAATAACTTAATTACAAAGAAAGCAGATCGGTCTTACTAAAGCTTTTATTTTGGAAGTTGCTTCCACAAAGGCTACATTTATATTTGTGATGGCTATGTACCTGATTATTAAGAATTTGGTTGCAAGTTTTCAAGATATGATGTAGTGAAGGACCATTTAAAATTAATAACTTTTTATTTTGCTTAGTAAGTATTTAATTTAACATTGGTAATTACTTCCTACTTTGGAAGAAAAATATAATGATACTACACTTTGCCCTACAGAATCAGGGAAAATATACGCTTTCAGAGAGAGTGAATCTGACTTTCATTATTTTGACACTAACAGTATACCAGATCCTTTTTCTAACAATTTAGACCAAACGAATAATTTAGGCAAATCTCTCTACAAATGGGAAAAGATAAGGCTGGTTAATTTTAAATTTATAGTATCCGATTAAATTATTTTCAGGAAGAGAAGTTAATTTTGAACCTCTGCTCGGCAGCTTTCGAGTATAAACCAAACTAGATAGTTATATAAACTCATAATTATATATCTTAACTTATATTTGGAGGGATTCAAACCAAAAAATCTGAGAAAATGTTGTAGAATACGCCTTTAAACAAGAGATCCTGGGCCTATTAAAATTATTTGGATTTGAAATTTAATCTATTAGCAGTTTAAATTCCTTGATACTTAAACAAATACAATCAGGCTAGTTAAAAAGGAAGAGATAGAGCCACTCAAAGCTCAAAGAAATCTTCAGTTGGCTTAAGAAAACCCTGATGAAAGTATATCCCCTTTCATTGGATTGACATTTAAGGATTCATTCGACTGCAATCAAGTTGTCGCCTATTAAGGATAATACTTTGCTCATGGAAGATATCATATCCACATCATAGAAGAAGATTTTACAAATGCGGAATGCATTTAAGATTAAGGAACTGATCATTTAATAGTATTTTGAAGTCATGTAATAAATCATAGATATAAAATAAGTTACACAGACAATAATTATACATAAATGGCAAATATTAGTTTTTAATATAATTCAGGTGAAAAAAATCAGTAGATTTTCTTATAAAAATTAGGAAATAATGAATTAAGGTGATTAAGTTGTAACCAAGTCAAATTAATGCACTATGTTGCAAATGAATATACAATAATAATAGATTATTTTAGTTGCATAATTTAATATTGTGATTTTAGAATTTGACATTAAATTTTTTGCAAAATCTTTATTTATCAATAAAATGAATTCAAAAAAGGTGGATCACAAGATAAGTCGCTTCAAGTGATACTTATATGTATACTTAAATTATCGAATAGTAAATAACTTCACATATATATTGCATTACTCATCAACTATTCTACTATTTTACAGTTTTTATATTGTCTTTGCTTTCCTCTAAAAGTGACTATGCTACCTATTTGAATTAATATAATTAATATTTTTATTAATACTTATAATCAACTTAACTTTTCTCTTGGACAGTCATATTAAAGTCTTTTAGGAAACGAGAAAACGCCAGCTCATTATCTATTTTTCTTGTATTACAACTTGTGTCGCTTATAACTCTGGACTGAGCGGTTCCATACAAAAGTTACAAAGTTCTTTTAATTTTTTATGCTGAATCAATTGGTGTTCTAATTATTAAAATTGGCACGCTGCTTAAACAGTCTCAAACTTATTCCATTTAAATTGAAGATCTAATTCAATTTTATCCTCAGCTATAATTATTTAAAAATGAATAATTTGTTACTTTCAAGTTCTCTTTTAGAGATCTTAGATTTCCTGTAGTAGAAATGTCTTGCGGAAACTTCAAGCTCTGAATACTTCCTTTTACAAAAGAATAATTCCTCGTTGCTTAAGATTTTGCTATCTGTCTGAGCTATCTCAGCACTACCTCTTCATTCCTCAGCTATCGTAAGCTCATGTATCTCTTATTTATTTTAGCTCTTATAAACTTCAAATTTATGATCCTCACTTAGATGAGTGGAGGAGCTAAAAATTCATTTACAAAGAGAGTCCATATTCATAAAGCAAAAATATAAAAGGAGGATCGAATAGTCAACTATATATAGAATAATAAAATTTTCCAATGGAAATGAGCTTGGTAGCATCAAACTAAAACAAGCTATATATGATTGGGGGCTTCCTTAATTTTGAAGGAAATAGAAAAGTCGCTAACAATTTGTACGAGTGGGATTTTAAAATTCATTTTAAATGTTGTATCTTTCATTTAGTTAGCAAGGAAATCACGCAACTAAAAGGGAAGCCTTATTTCTCTTCAGCTTTTGGATCTTGCTATCTAAAAATAAAACTAATAGGATTTTATTATTTTGAAAGAAATTAAGCTAAAAAAATATCTGAAAGGATACATTTTCTGTTGTGACAGTTTTTAGGATTGGTCAACTAATAATTCTTCCAATTAAATTGACCAGAGAGGAAGGATGAATCACCATACAACCTGATTTGACATACTGGGTAGAACAGATTACTTTTTAAATTTTCACGTAATACAATTATATGATTGGTAAATCCTTCAGGATCATAACAAAAATCTTAATTCCTGGTTTAATCCATTTTATTCTCAGATTATGCTCTGTTCAATGTTTTATAATTGCAAAAGTATTTATATATCTGATTTAATTCTGTTCACAAGGGGAGTTCATTTATGGCGTGAATTAAAATTAAATGTTAGGTGAAGTTTCATTATGAGAGCGTGTCCAGATTAAAATTCAAGTTTGATGAGAATGAGCAGGTAAATGAGTCCTGGGAGGAGTTGAGAATTAATTCGTTAACAAATTTATTTTAACTGACTTTTGACAACCTTACAAGGAATTTACATTGTTCTTTCAACCTATTTCCCAAGATAAAATCAGTAAATAATTTACAAAGCAAATAATTTCATTTTTAAATCCTCTTCTTTAACAAAAGTGAGAGAGCAAAATTAATTAATTAAATCATTTTAAGAAGATATTAAATAAGAGAGCTCAAGGAGTATTTAATATCTTCAAGACCAATGAAAACTCGATAAGCGCAATTGTCAAACAAAATATAAATCTTTTGCAAAGGGCAGATATTATATTTTTATAAAAGAAATTTTGATTTTTGTAAAAATTAGTTAAGAATGTAGGAGCCAATGAAATGGGTTTATAAAAATAATAAAAAAATTAATTCTCACCAATTAAAGTAAATAAAGCAATAATTTAAATTTAAGATTCACTAGCCAAGTAAGTATAACCCGTATTTTATTTCATTAAAATTATCAAGATAAAACAATTTTTACTGTTAAAATATTTAGTGAGAATTGATAGTTGAAGTTTTTAAAAATAAATTAAAAAATTAATAAACAGAATTTCATTAAAATAAAAAGCATAATAACTTTTTTTAATTACCTTGCGGGTGCTTAGACGAAGAGTATAGTTAATCTCAAACTTAAATAACTTGCTTTATTAGTTTAATGGTAAGATTCCCACAGTAACTTAATTATTTTTATAATCCCTTTAATTTTAACTTTAAGATTCTTTGTTAGATTTTTAATAAAAGCAAAAATTTGTCTATGAAAATATAATACTAAGATAACCTAAGATATGATTAATCGGATTCCTTTATCATAAAAAAATATAATACATAATTCACTAAAAATAATTATGAGGGCTATCAGAAATTTTAAATTGGGTAAATTTTAAAGAAAACAATGTGAAAAATTACTACTTTATAAGTAAATATTCCATCTAAGATAAAATTAGAATTATGGAATATTTTTTATTTTATAAATAGGAAAAATGCAAAATAGTCAAATAAAAATAAATTATAATTTTGTAATACTATCCTTATTATAGCAATGAATTTGAAATTATTCACAATTTTGACAATTATGGGAGGTATAATTTGTCTATAAAATATAGTTTTAAGTAAATTAATAAGTTATATTTAATAGAGGAATCCTCAAATTATAACCTTAAAAACATTGAGTATATATTTTAAATATGGTATTTCATTTATTACTGCAATAAATGAAACACAATCACTCTCCTTAAAGTTTTAAACTTATAAAAGTCTATTTTTTATTAAAATTGAGAGATAAAGGAAAGCAAGAAAGATTAAGACTTGGCTGAAATAGCAAACTATTTTATTTATAGCTTCAAGAGTGCATAAATTTAGTAAAATAGTTCCCTACGAATATTTGAGTATACTCCACTATTAAGGTTAGTTTAGTTAGCAAATCGTAATAACGGAAAAGAATTACTTCCTTCTCTCTGATACTCAAATCTTTGAGATATAGAAAGATTTCACTACAGTTAACGAAAAAGATATTATTCTAAGAGATTGAAATACTTGAGTGAGAGAGAATTATATACTACACATTATTTTAAGGAGAACTATACTACTTTTCAATAAATTTTAATTTAATCGACTTCGCTTATTAGAAAAGATAATCGATCTATTTAAAGTACTAAATAGAGCTTTTAATTTCACCCTATAAGATAAAAAAAATAAAAAAATAATTATTAATTCACTATTCATAAATAAATGCTTAAGCGCTACATTTTTTAGCCACAGATGCAATTTTTATAAAATAAAAAAAGTGGATTAATCTTGGTTAAAAATAAGGCTTAAATTTATGCTGAAGATTACGATAAAACAAAAGTCTCTATACTTTAAGTGAAGAAAACTCAACTGAGAGGTTTAAAAATATTAATAATAGAGAAGTTCACAAATGAATTTGTAAAATGTTAGTAGAAATGCAAAACTAACTCTAAAATTAGAGACTATTATCATCTATCAATAACATAATTTTCAGTAATCATTAAACTCTATTTGAAAGTGATCTCTATCTTTTATTAATGCGAATCACATTATAATTCACTTAATTTACACTTAAATAAAACGTGAGGAAGATTTCATTAAAAAGATTAAATAAAAATCTCCTATCTCATATGTAATCGAATATAGAGGAGCAAAAAGACACCTCCTTAGAAACTTTTTAAGGAGAAAAGAGCAATTCTTATCAATCTGATTTCTTCGATGAGAGCAGGGGAAGAAACTTGGACGATGGGGAAATAAGATCAACTTAGCAATAGGCCTCATAAAAGTAAAATGAGAGCGCAGTCTCGAGTTCTTTCACGATTTAGGAAGATTTAAGGTACAGCTAGACATCTTCTTTGAAGGCGATATCTGTCACCAACTCGGAGGCTCTCGCTTTGCTACAAAGAGACTATAGAATAAGTACTTCTTCTTAAAATTTTGATTATAATTTTAACTCATTTAATTACAGTAGCTTAGTACACGATGACCATATTTATGGAAGTGGAAGCGTCTCATCCAATGACCGAACTACAATGATTTCGAATGATATAGGCTCTAAAATAGAGGAAGTGAAAAGCTTTCAAATGAGCTGGATCTCTGATGACATATCATAATTTAAAGACAGTCAAAACTTTTTCGGATTCCTCATTCTCTCAACTACTATTATTTATAAGGTTGATTTTAAGGATTTATCCTACTCAGTTTGTGACAACTGATGGCGATGTTCAAAAATTCTATCCGGGTTATGTTCATATCAAAAGACTTGAATCTCTCATGAAATCTTAAAACATCGGTCCAAAAGCCCTTCTCTATGAGTACTTCTTTTATTTAAAAAACTTATATATAAAAGCGAATGCATAATAATATTCTCAGCTCTTGTGAAGGGATTACTTCAAAACTGTGAGTGACTTAAATCTTTTCATATGCTTCTTTGCACGAATTGATTCTCAATATGTGTACTCTGACGAGGTCTTTTCAAACATTAGGGATGTCGGTCTCTCTCCAGGTTCCTACTAAATAGCACCACCTGAACATCCATTTGATAAACAGTTTAAAGACTTAGTTGTAAGGCTGCTTTGAACTTTCTGGAAAAATGGGGGCTCCCACAGGTTTACTCTCTGAGATATTTATTTAGCCAAAATTATTAAAAGGGAGTGTGAGTATTATTATTCATAACCATCAACGATATTTAATTTCTGAGCTAAGTATAATTGATCAATTCATACACTGGGTGAAAGAAGTCAAGTTAGATGTTTATGTAAATAAAATATAAGTTTTACATAAATTACATCAATAAACATATACAACTCGCATTTATTCTGCAAGCAATAAACTAATCAAATTGTATTGAATGGATTAAAGATAAATAGCTGAAATTAATGATCATTTTAAAATGAAGGCTATAAATAATTAACACAACTAACCATAAGCTATTACGAGGCTCCTTGCATCAAGCTGCTTTGTAGAAATCACTCAATACCTAGATTACTTGGAGATAGTGCATCTACAGCAGCTTTCCAAACTCTTCTACTCCAAACTTTCCCCTACTTAGGTTTATGAATGCTAGCTTTCTCTCTTCACGAGACACAGCTTCTTCTCCTACTCAAAAGATCTATATAGATTGTAACTTAAATTTTAAATCGCGGCGATAAGTTGTATAAGTTCGATATTCCAAGTAGGGAGTGGATAGAACTGGAAGCTGTGAATCATAAGGAGCACGACTTGCCTTATTCCATGAGTTTCGTAGTGACTAACATGAATAAGGTTTTCATGCTAGGAGGAACCGATGAAAAGTTTGAGATTGGGTTAACCGCAGTCTATGAATGGAATTTTAGAATTTTCATTTAAAAAAATGTCTAAATTTTGAATTTAGTCAATGACGTAATTACAAGGAAGGCAGACCGCTCCTACACTAGCATAGATTTTGGAAGTTGCTTTTATAAAGGGTACATCTATATTTGCGAAGGCAAAGAATCTCTCTACGAATAAAACTTCGGCTGCAAGTTTACTAGATACGATGTAGTGAGGGACCGTTTAATAAAATAAATTACGAATTTATTTAAATGTTTTAAATTTTAAGGATTGGGAACTACTTCCAACTTTAGAAGAAGACCAAGATAAGTCTACTCTTTGCCCCACAGAATCTGGAAAAATTTACGCTTTCAGAGAAAGTGAATCTGAGTTTCATTATTTTGACACTCATAGTATCCCCGACCCCTCTTCAGCCCTTTTAGAACAGACTAACAAAATAGGTAAATCTCTCTACAAATGGGAAAAGATTAGGCTGATTCATATTGAACAAAAATATGATAGTAATTTAAATTTTATTTTCTGAAAGAGAAGTTAATTTTTGGCTATAGTTTAGCAGCTTTCGAATATAAACCAAACTAGATAGTCATATAAAATTTAAATTTAAAATTTTATCTTATATTTGGAGGAGAGGCGAATTAATTTGAGTAATTTTAGACTAATCAGTAAAAAAATGACACTTAAATTCCCTATTTTAAACTATCTTTGTTTTAAAGAATAACCTATTCTCAGTTCAAATTCTTAGACACTAAGACAAATACAATAAAGCTAATTAAAAAGGAAGAGATAGAGCCACTCAAAGCTTAAAAATAGCCACGAAAGCCTTTCAAGAGATATGGGAGAAAAGAAAGAAACCCAGAGAGAATCAAAATTCAAGAGCTATTCAATGATGACAGTATAAATTCTACATCCTAAAAGCAGAGATTAAACATAATTTAATAATTAATGAGGGTACCTGAAGCGATTATTTCTCCTTTTATTGGGTTGATAGCAGTGGATTACTTCTACTTTAATGAAGTATTGGCTTATTAAGGATAATACTTTGCTCTTGGAAGAGATCACATCCACATCATAGAAGACGATTTTACAAATGTGGATTGTATTTTCTACGACGGAGATTACAATGCGGAAGAGTATTGACGCAATTATATCCATCTTTCATTTAATTATATCTTAGCCTCATAATTTAAGTAAATTTTATTTTTTAATGTTGATTTTTAATATCATTAGATTTGAGAGAAGGATTTAGTTGTGCTTTTTTTTATTAAAGATTTTGTTAACTATAATCGCAACCGTTGTAAAATTTACAAGCCTTCGAATTCACAGATGTTTACTTTATAAAAATAATAGGAATAATAGACTATTTAAATTCATTTGCTTGATATAATAATATATATTCTAGTCTAGTATTCATCAAATATTTCTCAATTTAGAGTGCCAAGAATTAACTTTTTATTTTTAAAGAGTAATTAACTATTATCAATATGCATTTATTTATAAAATACCTTTTAAATCAATTTGCTTGAATTACTTTATCAAGATATAAACAAATTAAATTTTTAACTATTCGATGAGTCTACTTAATTTGATTAACAAAAAGAAGAGCCCTTTAAGCTTTTGTATTTTTATACGAATCCTCATATTGATATCAGTTAAAGTAACCTAAAATATTATAAGATATTTAATATCTGAGTTTACTTCTAAATTAATTATGCTAATTTTTATTTATTTGCTCTTTAATCTGCAACATTAGTAAGTATTAAGCCTTTGGTGATGATAATCTGAGTTTATTATTTGAAACAAATTGATATTTTAATTTTTGTAGTCCTGCATTAGAATCAAAATTTTTAAAAAAATAATCTTATTATTCAAATTGACTATAATAATTTCGATTTCGTTTGAATGTTTTGGAAGTGCAATGAATATCTTTGGGTGTGGGTTCAACGATGATTGCAATCGCACTTAATTCATCACAGCATTTATTTTAGAAGACACCCAAGAGTATAGAGTTATCGCCTAGACTACTGCTTCTAATCTAGTCCAAAGACTTTATGTCGATAATGATTGGTATTCCTATTAGTGAACATTCAAAATCTTATTTAATCAATGTTTTAGAAAAAAATAAGCTTAAAATTATTTTGAGAGTTAATGGAATGAAAATTAGATGAAGTTTCCTAAAATATTCTAAAATTAAAAACTCTAATTCTGCAGCATTTTCATGTTAGAAATAAAATAGTAGCAGTAGTAGTTTAAATATTCACTAAATAAAAGTTTCGAGTTAACTTTTTTATGAGGTCAAATGAAAATATATTTGGCCGAAGTGTATTATTCTAATTATTTAATAGATATATTTTTGAATAAATATATTAATTTTTTGTTAAAATGTCAGAATATTAGAGATTTAAAATAGAGAATTTCTTCCTTCATTCAAAAAAAAATATCTATAAATACAGTCATTGGAGATCGACCAAGATGTTTTAGTCTCGGATATTATAGCTGCGCACTGGTCTCATCCGCTATCATTTTACTATTTTTAGACTAGATGCTACTCCAAACTCTTTGCCATTTTTAGCCAAACCTTCTTAGAATTCAGGGAAAATGTCATGAATCTCAAAAAGTTATCAATATTATTTCCTATACTTAACTTAAAGATGGTTTATTTTTTTATAAAAAATTAATGACAGATGATCTGTTTCGATAAAATAAATTTCTCGCCTTATACAAAATACAGAAGTGAATCGCAAATCAAATATTTTGAAGAAAAACACCTTCTTTCTCTTTTATAGTTTAAAGATAAATAATTTAAGATTAAAGTAGAGCTTTTGGATTAACATGAGAATTTTCTTAAGAACTTGAGAATTGTTTAAACATTCAACTTATTAATCAAGAAACTCATACTTCTTTTCTTTTGAATTAAGCTTTTTTCTTAAGTTTTAAACAAGCCACGCACAAATCTTCTCTGTTTTGAGCTTCTTAAGCTGAGTCAATCCATATGGATATATTGCACAAAGCAAAAATCCATTGTTTAGGAAAAGTGGCATCCTTCCTTCTCTTCTTTTTAAATTTTATCAACTTCATCATTTTCTTCTAATAATTGATCCATCTTAAAAATAAGTGATTATTCCAAAGCCATTCTCCAAGATTTGAAATCTAGCTTTTCGAAATAATAGAGCTTCAATTGAGTTAATAATTTATGATTTAAAATGTGAAAAGACTATTTCATTTATTAGCAAAAGCTAAACTGACACTAAGAAGTGCAATTAGAGATGGTCAGTGAGTGTTTTAGTGATTTTGAATTAAATTATCCAACTCATACTTTTCATAAAATCTTAAAACATCCATACTAATTTTTATTGTAATCATCGCTTTTCTTTTAACTATCACAATCCCTGAATATGAGCGCACTTTTTTATAAATTTTCAATAATTGAAAAGAATTAAAAATGGTAAGTGAGAGTTCTATTCTCAAAATATCAGTTAATTTTCATTGCTTATAAGAAGATTAAAATTTATCATTCTCAAAATTATGAAGAAATATTAAGAATGATGTACATATTCATGCCCCCCCATCTATTTCTTTATTTTTAAATCGTATAAAAATAAAACATACATGATGCTTGGATATAACAAAAATATGGTCACTCAATTTATAAAAGCCTACGAGATGCTATCAGATGAAGACGATTCCTTGTACATCTAATTAAATTCTAAAAGTTTAATTTAAAAATACTTAAGGATTTAAATTTTATTTTTAATTGAGCAAAGATTAAAAATACATTTCTTTCACCAATGGCACAGACTGCTTCAATGTCGTGAAAGCATCTGATGGCCAATTATTTATTTATTTAATAGTACTCTGCTTATTTAAAACCCAAAAACCTTAGGAATTTAAATTTTGAATAATAAAACCAAATTTGCTTCCTCCTAATGAATTAATATTTTATTAAATAAAAAACTTCAAATTCTTAATAAAATTCATATTGTGATTTTCAATTAAAACAAAAAATATTATATTTCATGGTAAGAAATAATTAAAAAATCTTTAAGAATAATAAAATTAAAAATTATTTTTGGTTTTTATTGCATAGTCTCAGATATTAAATTTCAAAAAAGAATTTAAGTTTATAGATTTTTAAACACTTTAATTTTAGAGTTTCAATTAATTATAGATTCATTTGAAGGACTCAATTAGATCCTTATCATTTAAAAAAAATTAATTATATCACTTCTATAACTGAAGCTTATATGAATGTTAATTAAAATCTTTTATCTTAATTAAAATACTTATCCTAATAATAAATTTGCTATTTATTATTTATTTTAAAATCTCTTAATTTAATTTTCACTTGGATTAAATATTACAAAGTAAAAAATAAATTCTAATAATCTTCTCTTTTTTAATTCGAGTTATTATAACATGAAAAGTTAAAGAATTCATTTAAATTGATTTGTAATAATAAAAAAAGTAAACTTAAAATTTTAAATGTTGGAAATGGAGTAGTGGTCTTGAAAGGGTGCAAAAAATAATCTATTAAAATAATTTATGGCTAAACTTTATAAGAAATATTTATTTTTTCTGATTTAATATTTGTATAAACATCTCTATTAAATGTTTTAAAACGTAGATACAGATATTTCCTCTAGCATATTAATTTTGAATAATTTTAATATGTAATTAGAAGTATTTATTTTTAAATGGCTAATTATACGTTCCTATTAATTTATATTTTTTAAACAATCTGATTTTTAATTTCACCCCATATTTGAATTTAGAATTGGGAACATAAACTTCTGAAAGAATCCTGCTCTCATATTCAAATTTTGCTGACGTTTTTGGAAGTAGAGGAGTTCAAGTTATGAAGAATATCTTGCATTATTTTTAAATATACCTGTGGCTGGGTTTTTCTATTAGATATTATATTCTTAAGATGACAGTATCTAAAAATATTAATTTTATTTATAACTATAATTAATTTTATTTCATATTGATAAGCTATAAGTGTTTAAATTATTTATTTAAATATCATAGTAAAGTACAACTACTAGAGTAAGAAAATTGTGGGAGCTGCTCATCTAAGATTCTTCTAAACTACCTATGGTGAAATCGTCAAGCTTTATGATGATAATGTGAATCCAGATCTTTAAAAAAAAATTCTATGTTTTAAAATAGATATATTTAAATGAAAAAAAAAGAAATAAAAAAATAACAGTTGAATTCCTATTAAGATATAAACCTTTATATTTTGACTTAATTATAGGGAAGATATGAATAGATGATCGAGGGTAAGAACAATAAAGTGAAGAGCGAGAAGATCTTCTTCAACCCTTTTTTTTACTGCAGGATAGAGAAAAAAGATGAATATGACTGTAGCTTACTCAGAAAAAAGTTATTAGCAATGCTTTTAATGCTTAATTAATTTTTCATAAAATTGTAGCTGACCTCCTTCAATTTCCTTCACCAAATTCATCTCAACCAGCTTAGCAAGCTCTCTCCTCAACCTCTCTCGTCTACACTACTCGAACACCCTCACTCTTCTTTCTCAATGCTCTCTCTAAGTACTTCAAAGTAAAGAAACAGTGTCGATGGACTCAAAGCTACAGGAGAGAGTGGAGGGGGAGAACTAGAAGTAGGAGTAAGGAAGGAAGAGGAGGAGTTGAGGAGAGAGCTTGCTAAGCTGGTTGAGATGAAGTTCGTGAAGGAGACAGAAGGAGGTTACATACAATTTTATGAAAAATTAATTAATCATTCAAAGCATTACTTATAACATTTTTAAGATTAAGCTAACAGTCATTTTCTTCTTTTTTCTCTATCCTGAAGTAAAACAAAGGGTTGAAGAAAATCTTCTCGCTCTTCACCTTATTGTTCTTACCCTCGATCATCCATTTGTATCTTCCCTATTATAATGAATATAGAGTCCGATATTTTGGTAAGAGTTACATCTTAAGCTTTTATAAATTCTTAGTTTTTAGCAGTAATTATTTTTTTATTTCTTTATATTTTATATAACAACTGCAAAATAAAGCTTTGATAGGTGGTTGAAAATGAAAATGCTTTAAATAAGCAAATATTTTTTCATTATAAATTTATTTCTTCAAAATTTTTTGAATATACTTTATGGATAAAATTTAATGATATATCTAACTTTCTTTTATAATTTAGCTCGCACAAATTTTAACACCACAATATTGAAATTAATATCCCATAAATTATCACCTATAATACAAAATCTTTATATAAATCAGTAAAAAGGAATATAAAGATAGATAGATAAATTAATTATATTATAGATAGGAATTTAATGGAAATAGAAGAATGAGAAAAAGAGATTTATAAAAATGCTTGCGCATTAGTAATAACACATTCTCTCTGAATCTGATTAGTTTATTACTTTAATTAGAATTCAGAAATGGAGATTTACACCTGGTCCAGTTTGATATTATTCTGCCCACAACCTCGACTATCTTATTCTACACCTATCCATAATCTTTCTATCTGCCTATTCGATTCTGATTTTCTCCGATTATTTGTTTTTGGTATTATTTTGGCTAATGATATATTTTTTCCGTGATAACCATGTCTATGATAGATATCGGACTTCCCACCAAACCCGTCAACAAATTTTTAATTATTAATTAGTAGGATTTGAATCCTTAGTGCTATTATTAATTCCAAAATCGTTACTAATTGATAATCTGGTCTTCTTCTTCAATCACTTTCTTCAACTCTTCATTTTATAGTTTTTAACTTCAATGGTTTTTTTTCTCAATTCTTAGATATAATAAACTATTATTTTAGATCTGACAAACATAGTTTTTGGAAAAATCATGTTTTTATTTATTAATTTTTATTTTAAAATAATAAATTATATTTGAATTTTACTTTTAGTTGCATAAATTTATGAGTGTAAACAAAGGCTTAAATTTATTTACAAATTAAATTTATAACAAGTATTTTAAGCTTGTGATTTTCAATTTAGTTATCAATAAATTTAGATGCAGATAATTTTTAACTATGTATTCTTTAAAAAAATAAGACTATAAATTTTAACGATTTTAGAATAATAATATTTTCATTTATTTTTGTTTGCTCCAGTGTAGTATGTGATTATATTTTTAACAATATTTTATTTTAAATGTATATATATATTTTCTAAATAAATTTTAAATTTTGGTTCGTTGATTTTTACGTGCTTAATTCATAAAAAAAAGTATGGTAATAATTTTAAGCTTTAATTTATTAAGATACTTTATTGGTTTTATTTAAATAAAAAATAGTTTAAGGATTTTATTTTGCTAAAATTCAATTAAGATAGCCTATTTGATTAAATATTAAATTATAACCTTGATCTAAGAATAAAATAGCAGAAGTCTCACAGCTTCAACATTTAACTTCTTAAAGACTTTCCAAATCACAAATCTACCAGACTTATTCTAAAATATGGAATTAAAAAAAAAAATAAATAAGAAAACAGATTCAACAAGTTGTGAAATTTGTTCTAACTTAAAACTAGTATGAATTTCTTCTTTAATTACTAATCAGTGCTATCTTGAGATATAATAGCCACTGATAGATAAATAGAATATTTATTTTCTCAATAATTTGTGATGCTTATATTTTAAGGGCAGAGTATTTCTTAATTATTTTTTAAGCATATAAAGTTCTGATAAGTTGATTAAATGATGCAAGACTTACTTTTATTTAAGATAATTCAGCTTGCAACTCATTTAGCACATTTTAAATAAATTAATTTATTTATTTTAATTCTAAATAAAATGGGAATGCATCTTAAATAATTTATTATTTAAAAAAAAACTTATCTTATACAGCTATCTATATTAAAAACCCCATAATATGATGAAGAATAAATTATGTTTTATCTTATACTTATAATCATGAGATTCAAACGTCAAATAATAAATAATAATTTTTTGGGGCGCCTTTTCCTCTACAATGAAATTTTATAATGAATAAAGGCAAGAAACAGTATTTATAAAGGAATATTTTCGCTCCTAAATCTGATTATTTCAGTTATAGAAGTGTATTCAAGTATATAATCTTCATATTTTAATCCTAATTCAGTTAGTTAAAGTTCAGCTGCATGAAAATGTATATTTAAGTAAGTTTTTAGCTGTTGTAAAATAAATTTAAAGTCAATTTAAAAATAATGCAACATTTTTAAATAATTAATATTTATTTCATTATAAGGGTTTAAACAATAGCTTAAAAATAGCTAAAAATAAGGATTTTATTTAGGTACAGCTGACATTTAACTGACAGAATTAGGATTAAAATTTGAAGCCAACTATGTTTGAAGACACATTTATAACTGGAAGAATCAGATTTAGGAGCGATAATTACCCTGTTAACATACTCTATCTTACCTTTATTCAGAATAAAATTTACCGTAGAAAAAACCACTACCCCATAATTTTATATCCTATATCAGCTTTATTTTGACTCTAAGGTATGTTTGTAGTCAGAAGTAATAGCTAAAGCATTATCTCCATCTCTAAAATGTTTAGAATGCCAGATAACAAAATCAAACTAGCAAAATTTCAGATAGAGAGGTCTTGAGTTCGCGAATGAACTAATATTGTTGAGAGAAGCGAGAGACAAAAAACTTGACCTATTACGTTCTTCATCTTGATAGGTGTTCTTATCGATTATGATTACATCGCCATTCGCCTTCCTAAATATGAGATCACACTAAGAGAATTTCTCAGCACAAGGCAAGGTATCAGAACCTTTGAAAAAGTTAGAAAGTAATAATCAAGGGCAAACCTATGAAACCTAACCCACTCAGTTATCTGAGATGAGGAAACATTAAAGGTATAAAAATTTAGAGAAAATGGGAAAAGTCAAAGGGCACCTTCCTAGAAGACTTTAGATTGCCTGTTTAGGGTTAAAATTTAGCATGATTATAAGTGTTATAGGGTGATTATGAACATGATTGAGGATTGGAAGGACCTAATCAAGATAGAGTTCTTAAAAAAACGTGTTATATATTAAAATACAGCTATTTCGAATTGATTAACTATTTTAAATTGATCAGTAAGCGAGCTCCTACCAGTTTAGTGCAAGATAACCATCGAATACTGCATTAATATAGCTTTTAGTATTTTTCTCCGAGTTTAAGAGGGTTTGGCAGTTGTGGATGAGAGTAGACTCCTTCTGATGCTGTCGTGAGTGAGGTATTTGAATGCGCATTATGTTAATCTCTTTGCTAATGCTTTTCTTTTAAAAAAAGTACGCTGATGCAAGCATACTTTTGTAACACTTTGAGCTTACAAGCGAAGATGAGTCTCTGTTGATAGGAAGGGATGCCTTACTTATTCAAGGCACCTTCCTCGTCAGAGGTCTTTTTCAAGTTGGGTCTTAGAGTTTTTGATGACACTATAGTAGATGAAGTCGTTGTAGTTGACATTTAAATTTATTTAACTCTTAGTTTAATGCGTAATATAATATGAATAACAATACAAGGACTCTCAAACGCAATTTATTTATAAGTTAAACCAATTCACGATCATTTTTTCCTATTCACGCTATAATAAAGAAATTAATAATACACAACTTATTCCCACTTTCTTATAATATTAAGGCGTGTTGGATTGTTGGGTTTTTATTGCTGGAGTCCATCTGGATTTAACTAATTAGAAGTTAGCTTTTGGAATATTTGAACTATGATCTTATGCCCTATTTATAATTTTGAAAAAGAAATTAACTAATTATTTGAAGCAGAACTTAAAAATCAAATTTGAAATGAATCATAATTTATTTTCAAATATAATATTTTCAACGATAAAATGTAAAGATTATCTATTAAGATAATTTTTAATCTTTTCTAATATTCACTCAAACGTACCTATTGTATAAATTCTTGATATTTTATTAGCATATTTAAGTTTATGAGAAATTTAAAAACGTGAAAGAAGATTAATTGGAGAAATATAAGATTAATTCTGTTTTCTGATTGGCATTGCCCCATTCTATAAATTTGCATATATAAATGTATGTTTCAATTTGCTATTTACTATTTACGAATAATGGCACCTACTTTGCAAATTACATAAGAAAGATTTCTTCTTCAACAAAGTTAAAATTTGTTTAATTAACAGAAATAAATGCTTTCTCTTTTTTAAAAAATAGAAAATAAAATTTTATTAAATTTCTAAATAAATTTACATAAAATTATTTATTCATTATATTTTACAATATATTTTTGAATGATTTGAAATTAAAATAATAATATGTTTAAATTAAAATAGCCCTAATTTCCTATGTAGATTTGAGCTTGATGACTACAGTTACAAAAAGTGTCAAATTTTTTTATTCTGCTCAACTGGGTTATTAAATTATATTCTTGCAGTCACTCTTCAATATAAATAAGCAACAAATTTTTTCTTAAACTTTTCTAAAAAAATGAGGAAAAAATGATATAAAAATGATTAATTCTTATCTTCTAATCAATAGATAAAGTACTCTTGGTCGGAAGATAAAATAATTATTAAATTATAAGCATTACCTAATCGGGATCTAGCACATATTATAGCTGAGAAATTAAAAGAAATTAATTAATTTACATATTAAAATTGAACAAATCAACGACATTGAAGTCAGATCAATTTGAATAATTTTAGACCAGTAGATTCAACAGAGTGATCAGTATATACATTTAGGATGACAAATTTTTTATCTTGCCAAAGAATATCATTTAAAGTATCTCTGATTCTTATTAAATAGTTTTTATAATTGAAAAATATTTATTTAAAATTGAGTAACCTTCAATTAAATTAAATAAAAATGGGAATGTGGTTTAATTATATTTATGGTATAAGGAATTATAGTTGATATCCCTGAGCCATATTACTTCTCTATTACAGGTACTTAAGATATAATTATGGGTTTAGCTGACTAATCGGTCTACAATTTAATGATAAATATAACAAGTATTTAAATATTTCTTCGTAATTCTAAAAAAAATAATTTTTAAAAATTAAAAATTTTTTTGAATACAAATAAATAAATTTCCAAGACGTCCTAGCCAAAAACTATTTTTCAACTTTCGTATATAATCCCATAACAGTGGAAAAATATTTGTATACAGCTTTTACTTATTTTTAAAAACGTACAGACAGGTTTCAAGAGATATTATGATTGTTAAGATTTTATTTTGTCAATTGTTTAAAATTATTTTATGTAAAAAAAAATTTTTAACAGAAAAGGTAAAAGGGGATAAAAATCAAAAATGCTTCCGAGCAGGCCTTTGTTTAATTTTAACTAATTTTGGAAAAAAAAAGGGGCCCAAGATTATCTTATATTTTCTTTTTCTTTGACCTTGACTAAATCGATCGAGATAACATATTCCACCACTGTGGGGTTTTTCTCCTTCCTCTGCTCTGTCGTTCCCTTACCTTAGTTTTTAGTTTCGCTTTGACTCATTATTTGAGGTTTCTCTTAGATGGGGTTGACTTATCATGAACTCCTTCATTGGTGATATCTTCGAGAAGACAATTAAAGACTCTTAATTCAGGCTTTTAAGAATTCTTAATTCTAAACTCTTGATTCTTAATTTAAACATTAAGTTCTTAATTCGATAATTAAGACTCTTAAAAATTTAATAATTTTTAACGCAAATTAATTTTTTACGAATTAAGAACTTAAATTACAGAGAATTATTATTTTGATAATCTTAATTATTATTCAACCCAAACTTAATTAACTATTGGGGAGTCTTAATTACTGAATTAAAACTTAATGTTTAAAATTAAAAATCAAGAGTTTAGAATTAAGAATTTTTAAAATGCCTGAATTAAGATCTTAATTGCTTCTCGAAGATATCCCCAATGAAGGAGTTCATGATAAGTAACCCTATCTAAGAGAAACCTCAAATAATGAGTCAAAGCGAAACTAAAAACTAAGGTAAGGGAAGACAGAGCAGGGAAGGAGAACAACCCTACAGTGGTGGAATATGTTATCTCGATCGATTATAGTCAAGGTCAAAGAAATAGATGAAAAGATGAGGACGATGAGGATCTTGGGCCAAACCATTTTTTAAAATTTCCGTAAATTCTTAAATTAACAAAGGCTTAACTAGGAAACGCTTTTATCAGCATTTTTATCACTAATCTACCTTCTTCTCGATTCACAAAATTCATCTTTACCAGTCTACCCACTGAGCCACCCTTAGATAATATTCTTATATTATATTTGTAATAGAATTAAATTTTGTTTTTAAATTTTAAAAATAATGAAATAACTAAATTTAATTTTTGGATTCCCCTTTCTCTCTTATACCTACTATATAGGAGAGTTTAAGTCTATTTTTATTATATTTTAAAATAATTTAAAAACACTTAAATAAATTTAAAGTAATTGTGAAAAAGCTAACTATAAGTTGAAGACTTATAATGCTTAACCATTATTTTTTATTGATTTGATGAAAATTCATAATTCTATTTGAATAAAATATTTAAATTTTTAAAAATGTAAAGGAGACTAAAATTAAAGATTTAATTTGGTGAATGCACATACTTAAATTTTTTTTAAATAAAATAAAAAATAATTAAAAAATTTATAAATTTTTTTATTTAAAAATATTTATCCATTTTTGAAAATTTTTTAAAAAAATAATTATGAAAATTTTAAAATGTTTTAAAAAAAAAAAGAATTTTTTTGGGGTATAAACAAAACGTATCTTTAATTTCAATTTTTAATAAATATAGCTAATCTCAAATCTTACATGATAACATTCTGCCATTTTTTATCAGTATTAAGGGCAAAATAGCGATAACAAAAAACTTTAGAGCCTTTTAGTTTCATACTTAATTCATTCATAATGAGGCATTGAATTTTGAATTATATTTATTAGATACGATTAAGATTGCTCGGACCTAGTTATAGAACATTCCTTGACTTTACAAGATGGCTCTGATATTCCTACTTATATGTACTTCTCTCATGCAAACTTTGATCTTTCAGTCTACTCCGTTAATCAACTCAACATAGGTATCTTCAATCTTTTAAAAATAAAAAGTTATCCATAAGAAGAATATTTAAATGATTAGCATTTTAAAAATTAGAGTTATTCTAATCTTTAGGTTAAATGTTCTCTGCCTGATGCATTTTCATCCTCCTAAGACTTTACAGTATAAATCTTATATGATGGGAGAACTCTTCCTAATGGAGGAAATAATACAGATGGAGGAGGCGGCGGAGATGGTGGAAATGGTGGAGGAGGAGGAGGAGGAGGAGGAGGTGACGGTGGTGGAAGAAATAATGGAGGCGGTGGGGGATCAGTTATAGTAAATTCAAATACTTACCTGCCTAATTACGCACCAGAGTTTATGTATAGCTTGCTTAGGACTTGGTATGTTAGGGCTGGTGGAGCTGCTAACTTAACCCTTCCTGAGACTTACGATCGAAATCCAACTGATAAAGTTAAAATCACTCTCACAATAACCACTCTTATACTTGTAACACTTTATTTGCTTTAATAATTTTTTAAATGGTGGACAGTAAGCATAACGGGCTATTTTAAGTGTAGAGCAATCGATACTTGATCTTCAACGCAGGCTTCAAGGATCTAGGAGACATTTAGTTAGTAATCACTCTTACTGATACCAATAGCAGACCTAAATCTAGTAGCTACAAGCTTCTAGTTACTGTTCTAGAGTCAGAATTCTCTTAAATGAACAATACCAATTTAAACCTATTAAAAAGTCTAAGCTCACACAATTTATTACATTCTTAACTTTAAACAATTTTGTAAATATTTTGCAACTAATATAAAAAGGGTTAATGTCCAGTAGAATAACGGAAGCTCACTTACAACAACTTTAATCGGCACCAATTTTATTTTTAAATTAATTCTAATAACACGAAGGGGATTAAAGTGGAGCCAGTAACTCCCACTGGAGATTTGACCATCTATTTCTAGAAATCTTTGAATATAACCTCAGACACCCAATATCAAGCGCTCAGCCAACAAATCTACGAGTCTATAAGAATACACTTCAACGACCCAAGCATTAAGTTTAAATGGGTTATTGAAGATCTCTCCAATAACTCGCTTAGAATCCAGATTTACTTTGATAACCCTATCCAGATTTCATCCACCTAGTCTGATTTTAGTTTTTAAAATTTATTACGACCAGATCTTTATCTCAATCATTAAACCAGAACTCTTCTTGAATGTCACAAAGAACTAACCCATAACAATTTAACTTATAAAACTCTAAGTAGGTTTATATTGCTTTATGTAAATATCAAGACCGCTTCCTCCTCAAATTAATCTAGGAGACAGTAAGATTCTAGAGGCTATCTCTAAATTTTTCAACACCACACTATCTTCACTAATAATTTCGCAAACTGGCTCTCAAATAGTAGTTTCCTAATCTCTTTAAGTCTTTTGGAGCTTCCTGAATTCACAGCAGATCATGCTCATATGCCACTTATCAATGTCCGTATTTAAAAGTTTAAATATAGTTATTGCGTATTCCCTCGAACTTATACTACTTCTATTAACTTGTGGTTGGCTCACTCAAGTTTGATTTCCTATTCTCTTCTGACTTGCTTATAAAGCTCATTTAACTTGTAGGATGAGTACCCCTCTTACTCAGACACTTTTAATCTGTACGGTTACAACTCTATGCTAGCCATTCAAAATATGGGCTTTAATACTTTTCATTAAGAAAATATGCAATTAAGATATTTTCTCTTGCTTTTTTCACCTATAGTTGTCGTATCAGCGTTTATTATGAATTTCATCTCCACCAAAGTAAGAGGGCTTAAATATATTTTATGGCTCAAGACTATTTCCAATAAGCTATCAGAGTATTTTTTACTTGCTTTCCCTTTGAGACTCTTCCTGGAATCTTACTTAAACATTTTCATCAGCTCTTTGATCAATAAAAGATAATAGAGAGCAACCTAGAGTACATGCGTTTTAAGCAGCAATCCTTTGGTGAGACTTTCTCAGCTTTGCTCTCTATATTCTTTGTGGCACTAAAAATAAAAATTAGATTTACACTATGTTGTGGATCTTGTATTTCTTTAGCATTATACATTCATCATAAGCAAGGGATGAAGTTCCATCCTTATTTAAGCGTACTAGAATCAGATCTTAATCCTAATAAGAAGAGATAAGGGCAGAGTATTTTATTTACTACACATGCTAGGCGTATAATGATCTCACTTTCTGTGCTTTATATGAGTAATTAACCCCTGCTCTAAGTCTTCATTGCTCAGATAAAAATATTTATTTTAATTTAATTATAGTGATACTTAGCATGAGTTAACTGATCTACCTGATTCACGTGAAGCCACTGGCCTCTCCCCGTTTAAACGCTCAAGAAGTATTGAATGAATTTGTAGTGCTCACTGTGAGCTGGAGTAACTGCCTCTTCTTAGATACTTACTATGATCCCCTAATGAGATACAACATCGGTTGGTTGCTTTTGATTATAATTGTGCTTGCTACAGTTGCTAACGTATCTTTGGCTGCTTTTATGATGCTAAAATCTCTCTTCTTAAGATTGAGGAGATTCGTTCCACAACTTAGGCGTTTGCTTAATTCTCATTCAAGAATTAGAGGAGTTAAACTTCAATCAAATTAGCACATTTCTAATTATTTTTTAGCTCTCTAGTGCTAATGAAACCATTTCCTAACTTGTACTAAAGGAGCACCTCTCCAAAGCCAAATAGAAACTCACTCCAGAAGTTAATGCAAACTAAGGTATACTTAAAGTGCATGTTTCGAAAGCGCTAAGTGCGAGAGTGTAAGCTGCAAAGCAAAAACAAGTTCAAGCGCAGTTCATGAAGAATGTTAAATAATCCTAGCGCCTCTTTATTTCCAATGTACATTTAAATAGCAATATGAGAGATTCTAAAAGCATTACTAATGACAAGACAAAATATTCTTCAAAATAGAGAGAATTCGAAGCCCAAGACTTTGAGGCAACTGACGATGAAAATTTAGGATAAGATTTACAAAGTAAGAATAGATAGGTACTCGATAAGAAGAGAATAAGTATGATTGGGCTTTCGAAAACTTAAAGATAATTATGAGATTTATTCGTAGTTTAATCTACTTTACCAAAAAAATTATTTTAAAGAAAATAAAACTAAATAAAAACTGCTTTTATTTTTAAGATTTAGTTTAAATGTTATTTGCTTTTAATATTGCTTTGAGAAGAGTTTTCCTGAGAAATAGTGCTTACTAATTTATTGAGTGAATAATTATTAGGACTAGTTAAACAGGGAAACCCACAAAACACTTTGACAACTATGAAATAGCAAAAGAATAAGGATTCTAAATAGAAATAGATGAAAACCAAAACATCTTAAGGTGATAAGAATGGCAACTAACTGAATGCAAAGAAAGCTAACCAAACTTAGGCCCCAAACAATCAGAATATTTAAAAGACCAAGAATTCATCTGGCAGCAGTCTTAAAGAAGGCAAGCAAAATGGAAATGGGAAATTCGCAAAATCAGGACTTAGTGATCAGATAGAGCAGGATGAGCGATTCCGCCCGGTCTTCACAGACCCTAGGTTTATGAAAGTGCCAAAGAAAATGAAGCACATGGAGATAGATGATCGCTTTAAGAAAGGACTGAAGAGCAAGGAGTTCAATACAGTTGCGAAAGTAGACAAATATGGAAATAAGGTGGACAAGCAAGACACAATAATGGCTTAGTTCTACAACTTAGATTCAACTGATAAAGCTGCAGATAGCTCTAAATAGGCTAAGAAAACGAAAAAGAGAGCTTTCGAAAGTGATAGTGAGGAGGAAGACTTGCAATAAGAAAGTTAAGATGAAGTGGGAGAGAAGTTCTACGATGAAGATGGCAAATTTTAATGGAATGCACAGAGTAGTAGCGAGGAAGAAGATGATGGAGAAGCAATGGAAGATGAGCAGGACGAACCAAACCAAGGGCAGGATTCCGATGATAGTAGCGATGGAGAAAATATAAATGCTATCGCTTAGTAATCAGCCGAGGAAAATGACTCTGTGTGGTCAGGAAATGAAGAAGCTGCTGAGGTTGAGAATGAAGAAGAGATTTAAGTTGGCAAGAGACTAGCCTTGACTAATATGGATTGGGATGCAGTCAATTCTACCGACCTTCTTGCATTGTTCACCTCATTTTGCAAAGGCGATATGTTCATCAACAAAGTAGAGATCTATCCAAGTTAATTTAAAGTTAAGGCTTTTGAATTTATTTGGTATGGAGCAAATGAAGAGAGATTCTCTCTATGGTCCACCTAAGGAAGTGCTAGATATCGAACTACCTAATGGTAAAAAGTCAAAGAAAGTAAAGGCCAAGACTACAATGACAGAGGATTTGGATGACTATATAGATGATGACGAGAAAATGAAGCAAGGATATAACTCAGCACAGCTGCGTAAGTACGAAGTATAGAAGATGAAGTACTTCTATGCAGTTATCCACTGCTCTTCAAAGAAATGTGCCAAAGCTATATTCGATGAGTATAATGGGTTTGAATTCGAACTCTCTAACATCAGACTTTCACTTTCCTTTGTGGCTGATGACTTAACCTTTCCTTATAAACCAAAGGAAGTGGCAACTGAGGTACCTGCGGGCTACTAATTCAGAGCTGCTCATAGTCTCAGTAAGGCCCTCAACCACACCAACGTGAGTTTCACTTGGGACTAGACTGATCCAAAGAGAATCCAAAAGTTCCAAAAGCTGATGGAGAAAGGAGACCAGGAGAGTGATATTGATGACGAGGAGTACAGAGAGTTCCTCGCTTCAGCTTCTGAGGACGAGGCAGATATGGAGAACGCTGATAGAGACCAAGATAAAATAGAGGAGTACAGAAAGAAATACTTTAATCTTAATGTCTACTATCTCTTATTAAAAATTGCTTGGAGCTTTATCTTCAACTGGTGGAGATAATCGCTACATTAACTTACTTAAATATTAGATATCAGCGAGGTATACAGAAAGAGGGATCTTCAAGCTGGAGATTCAGACAACGATGAGGAGCTAGATATCAAGTTCAATCTTAACTAAATTTTTAATTAATCCATGCACTACTTATCATTTATGTGAATGTGGGATTCGGAGAAGATGTTGGAAAGAAGCTACTCTCTTAGAAGAAAGAGCGCAAGGAAAAGGCTGGAGAGTCTGAATGGCAGAAGTATCAGCGCAAGAGAAAGGAAAAGCGCAAAGAGAAGAAAGAGCAGAGCAAGCAGATTAAGTAGTAGTCTAAGATTGAGGTCATAGAGGACGAGAATGACGCAGACGTCAAGCGAAGGAAGGCTGAGATAGAGATGCTTATTGGAAAGAAGGACAATGGAGTCAAATAACTGAAGGTGGACACTAAAGATAGCAGATTCTAGGCAGTCCTGAAAGACAAGGACTTCGCTCTAGACCCTACTAACAAGAATTTCAGGAAAGTTGCAGACGGTGAATACATCAAGGAGCAAAAGATAAAGCGCAGAAAGCTCCATGAATCTATGTGAAGAGTAGCGAATTAAAGATTATTCACTAGATGATCAGTTGTTAGATAGACTGAGAACTTAATTAAGAATTCTTAATAACTTTATATATATAGTAAAGTTAATTCTTTAATCAATAAGGAAAAGTAAAGTTAATAAGTCTGGTGTATTTCAACTCATATCTAGAGCTAGTGGAGTAAGTTTTATAAGTTTTGCTAAGTTTTTATAAGCGTTGTGAATTCTAGTAAAGGAGAATTAACTTTGAGATCAGCTGAATTAAGGAGCTTTGTTTCTCTGGCATTTTGCACTCATATCACACAGCCAATCGGAAAAATTAGAGCCGTTGCTATTCTGCGCTTTGTCTTTGACATTAGGGATTATTTTTTCACTCACTGCTCGGTCGAGCTCCTCGATGCATGAGAATAACATCCTTCATATATATATTATGAAGTATAATAAAATATTTCTTCTCTTATTGGCATGTTCTCTATTGTCATAGTTAATAAGAAGAGATTGTTTGAGATGCATATATGGCAGTTGAGAATAGTAAAATTCGTTCACCATTGACTCTTCTTGTCTTTTGAACTCTACTAAACTTTGGATGTCAGAGGTACTCAGCAGGTCTTCCCTGCTTCTGGCAGTAGCTCCTCGCATAGCCACTGAGGGACTGGTTAGAGCAGGTCCAATCACACTGATGTTTCCTCCTATGTTTAATTGGTTACCTCTCAGAGTAGTAGAAGGCTACATGCCTGCTGGATTCAGCAGTATTGAATAGCCACTCTGCGAGTAATTATGGTTAGGAAGGAAAACTGAGCCTCTCTTATCCTTACTTGTTCTCTTCTGAGTTCGGTAATTATCAAGACCAGAACCTGGAAATTCTAATCACTGAATAGGTAAAAAATAAGGAAGTGGAACTTTTTCTTCTTAAGTTGAGAGCATTCCAGTAGCTCCTGTTAGTAAGTTTGTCTTCTTGCCAGATTTAGAAGAAGTAGGTAGCATAGAGACTCCTCCCAGAATAGTTTGGTACATCTTATTCTTTAGAGAAGGGATGGCTGGTGGCTTATTTCCCTATGCTTATTCGTTCTTACTTCCGCTATCTTGGTTTTGAAGCTATCCAGTTGGATTATTGTTAGAAGCAGCTGAATTGTAATTACTCAACAACTTCTAGTTAGATGTGTTAAGTAGTAAACTTTGATCGTTGAAAAATGATGAAGTGTTTTGCGCATTCATTATCTTAGACTCGTTCATCGTCATTTAACTTAGAAGAGCATTTACTTTTTAGTATGTTCTAAAATTAACTAGTATAGGGCCCCACATTATTGTTCTAAGTCTAAGTTGCGTTAATGTTGTAGAGAGTGGATGCAATTGAGTTATTGTGGGCGTTAATGACCGTTATTCGAGTGTTATCTCTCGAATTGTTAGAATTGTAGTTCAAGTTGGCCTAACTGCCTGAGCCACTGCTCCCTATCATCGTTACTTTCTGCAAATTGATACTGTTGAATTATGGGCCAGGGATTTTTCCACTGCCTGGCTAAGTTGCAGTTAACTGGCTACTTAGTTTCTTATTAG
This sequence comes from Tetmemena sp. SeJ-2015, assembly GCA_027382625.1. Lineage (NCBI taxonomy): Eukaryota > Ciliophora > Spirotrichea > Sporadotrichida > Oxytrichidae > Tetmemena > Tetmemena sp. SeJ-2015. The sequence goes on along the minus strand of JAJKFJ010022267.1, from coordinate 28,452 downwards.
TCAGACTTTAGTGAAAACTTGGCTGCTGATTTTTAGAGTTGGAATATATAGGCAATCGCATATTGAATTAAAACTATAACTTGGAATAGTCAGAAAACCCATCAACGCTAAGCTTATTTGCCTGGTCAATGAAGTAGTTCTTATTGTATTAGAGTTAGTTGGGTGTATAGTTCGCACTCAACTAGAAATAAAAGTGCCAAAATATTTAAAGCAATACCAACTGTTATTGTTGAAATTATTGAGATATGATCTAAATGTTTGCAGAACTCTGTGGCTGCTAATTATAGTTGAGTTGAATTGCGCTGCTCTTAAAGCTGCTTCTGTTTCCTCCAGTTAGAGGCGCGGGAACACCTTGCATGCTAGCAGCTCCAGGACTGCTCGTCTTGACTCTATTCATTTGCAGTTTGTAGAAATTTGAAGGCGATAGGTTGGCATGGTGAGTTTGTTGAGAAGCTATTAAAGGATTCTAATGCTAAGTCCCAGAGCTGAAGTTAGTCCCCTGGCTTTGGAAGTTTTAAATGGCTGCCAAGTTCTTCAGATTGAGATGGAGGCCGCCACTCACTCGACGCAGAGACTGGCGAGCGTACTTCTCAAGGGGACTGCTTCCTTTTCTTAATTTCTTACGCATCGTTGAATATTTATCTATCATCAAGATATAAATTATGGGATTCATAATTATGATCTATGAAAAAGGATAAATAAAACAAAACTAGGTTTCATATAAACTAGAGATAGAGAAACTTAAAGATATTGAGTCTCTATCTCAAGAAATTAAAAACTATTTTACCTTTTGATTAAGGAGTTTTGGTCGTCATATTTTGCAAGGAGATCAAGGATTACTGATTCTGAGCATACTGCTGTCTTTATTACTGATCCTGTTGCTATTACTGTGTCTGCTTCATTGCTGCTACTTTCATCACACTTTATTTATAATTATTTTTTTAAAATTCTCTACTCAAATCTAGCCTTTAATTTGCAATACTTAAGTGTTTTCAAAGAATTTAGAGGAGGGCTTAAAATATATAAAAATAAAACCTACGTCTCTTAAGGCAATCAAATAATTGCATGGAGTCAATGTCTTTCTATTTGATCCAGGTTTGAATTAAAATTACAATTTATTAAATACAATGTTCAAAAGGCTACACTAAGATTATTAAGTTCTTATACTTGTAATAAAAATAATAATTTGCAATCAAATAAAAATGATTTTATTGTAAGTGTTTAAAAATAGATAAACATGAAGCTGAAAGCCACTTTTACATAAACTTCTTTTTTTATGTTTTTAATTCTCTTTTCAAGTAAACCTATTCTATATTTAAATGTATCTTATTTTAAATTATAATTTATAGTGAGTTTGAAAGGTTATTTTCTATAATCAATTCATAAAAGAATTTCTGATTTAAATAATTTTAATTCTCTATTTTTATTTTAGAAATAAATTATAACTGAATTGATTTTACCTCTTTTTTTATATTTTTGGTTGTCACATTTTAATCGGCTAAGTAAGCATAACTTTTTTTATTTTGGAGAGAGAATAAAATTGTAGTTGATTCCTTTATAAATTAAGGAATATCCTTCTCTGATAAGAAGTGTTTATATTCGGAATAACTGAACCATCTTTTTATAAGCCACCATTTTAGCTTTCTTACTTATTTTATAAATAGGTGCTAATTATTCTGAATGCTGGGACTGTCCAAGCAACAGACTTAAATATATGAGTTTGATAAAATATATATTCAAATTTAAAAGGCTGCTTCTCATCTGAAATGAATATGCTAGGGTGTGGAGATGAGAATCAGTGTACTGAGGACACTTAGTTCGGCAATACTTGGCTGCTTTCAGGATCCTTGGATTACTTAGTGGTGGGAGGCACGGGAAGCTCAGCTATCACAGCTGTAAATCCAGACAGGATCACATAGCGACAAAACAGTATTCAATAAGAATGACAATAAGAAAAAATAGAATTTAATCTATTTACAAATTAGCATGATTATGTTCTAGTAATATTCGTGATAAGATATAAACTTTGCTAATGATTTCTATAGATGAGATTTAATTTAAATTTGGGTTACCTCTAACCTGTCGGTGAAGTATTTCAAGGGCATAAACATGTGGGTGCGCATGCCTTCAAACTTCTTCCTTGAAAGAACAGCTACTTTGAGCATTACTCTATTACTTAAATATTTAATATTGCATAGCTGAAGACTATGTTGCCATTATTCATGAGGATTTCCTAAGGATAGACTGCTTCAATGTTATCAAGACTATAGACGGCACACAATCAACAAAATATCTTTTATTTCAAATATTATAGAAAATTAATTAATATAATATGAATATGGTGCTTTCTAAATAAGTCCTCCTCCTGCAATTATAATTATTCTAAATTAATTCTTTATCATTTTTAGAATTAGTGCGGATGTTGTATATCTAGCTCATTTAAATATAGCAAAGCACATATTGTATTTTATAATGCTCAAGTCGTAATCCAAACTCTGCTTAAAAAATAATTTTAAATAATAAAGTCTATATATTTTGCAGAGGACTCTTATCTTTTCACATTTTAAAGATAATAAGATAAAGTGTCTTTTTAAAACACAGAACTACTAGGCGATGGGGGTTGTAGACTTGACAAACCCCACTGCTTCAATAATGTGGAAGAGTATCCTTGTCAATTTTGTCCCGTTTATACCCTTATATGTTGTCTCGGACTCCTCATACTTCTACCTCCTTAATTTAAATTAAGGACTTTAGATTTAAATAAGCAAATTTAATTACTCCTTGGATCGTAGGTCGTCAACGCAGTTTTAAAGGAAATTAAATATAGAAATATATTATAAGTATTTATTTAGTTGTGTTTAAAATGAATTCTCAAACTCTAGGGATACTGGGTGGCTTTACGACCGCGACCTAGTCTCCACTCACAGACTTAGTATCCATTAATGAGATGATCTTCAAAAACAAGGACTTATTTAAATAGAGATATATTATTCATTTAATTAATTTAGGACACTACCAACAGATACTCATATATTTTTAAGAGATTAGATCTAATAAAGAAAACTATTCCAAAATAGATAGCAAATATTTTATAATGTTTATAAGATATTGAAGGTTTTAAAAATATTTTTTATTCATAAGATTTGAGCATTCTATTTGAGCATCCTTAATAATAAATTGGATTATCTTTTTAATAAGCTCTCTTATTACTTTATTTGTACGTTGTGCAAAGTTTTACAATAGATAATGGTAATTACTTCCCAACGATCGTGCTCAAATCAATGGTATCTCATTTATGAGAGTTAAGTGTATTTTAATGCTCACAACTGAGTATTCTTAAATTGGCTTTAAAATTATCATGTTTTACTTTTTGAGTCGAACTACCAAAGCACGACCTCTGTCTCTTACTCTCTAAACAAAGTTTATCAAATGCAAAACCTGCCAAGTTTAACCTACATTAAACACATTATATTGAAGTGTGATGCAGAAATTTAGTGTGTCAGGACTCTATATTGACTTAACAGCGAACACACTCTCCATAGGCTTTTAAACTCAAGATGATATAAACGGCTTTGCAGCTGTCTCTACTCTCAGTCTAACGTAAAGTGGAACAATAAGTAAACCGTTCAAGATCTTCTACTCAGCTCAAAATTATATGAAATACCTATAAGAGAGTTAACTATAATTTCAATTTAAGAAAGAAAGTAATAATTTTTATTTGTCAAAATGGGTTCGTGATCACCTTTCTAAAATCTTTCTTTTATAGAGTATATTATAATATTTTTAAATTTGAACATTTTTCTTCTTGTCTGCTGATAAGTCTATTCTAACAGGCTTCATTTTTTGATAGTGTATTTACTTTATAAATTTACCAAGGAATAAGTGTCTATTACTCAGCAAGCCAAGGAGTAAAAAATGCTTAAAATGATTTAAGAATTATTCATCATCAATATATTTGAGTTCTAATAAATATCCCTGAACCATACTACTCTATAATTTAAAAAGACCTAATATAATTATTTGATTACTTCAGTATGGGCACCCCACAAAATATTCAAGTAGCTTGCTCAAACTCACTCATTTTTATCTTAAACTAAATTCGAATTAGTTTTCTACCATTATCATTAGTTTTGGGCTAGTGGACATCTCAACCCTCACTCTTGATAAATATTTGATTAGATTCTTCTTCATAATTAAAATTGACAACTACTATGCCATCAGCTTGAATTAAATACTTATTTATTTACTCTCGATTAATTAGGTAGCCAAATACGGGACAATACCTGCTACCTTTCCAAATAATCCCTAAATGGTAGACCTTTAGACCTCTCGCACGCTCTCATCTCCCTCTATCACTATAACTTCCTACAATTACTATTTTAACTTAATAATAGGAACCTATTTTATTTCTATTTGGGTGACACAGCTTTAGAAATTCCATTTGGAGAATGTGTTTATAGTCAGAGCTGCTCCGATCTAGTTATCTCTCACTCAGCCTCTTTTCAAAATGGCAGTGCTCTACCAAGCTTCATGGTCCTCTCTGCTTCTAGTTTCAAGCTCATAGTTTACTCGCTGACTATAGCTGATCAAGGAACCTATCTGCTGCAAGCAAAGTGCTCCTTGCCAGATGGCTTCAGCTCAACCAAGAATTTTCAAGTTAAGGTGATTTATGATAGTGGAGTTACAACTACCATCACCACAACTACAACTAGCACCACTACTAGAACTTCAACTACAACTGTACCTGCAACCACTTTCCTCATTTTAAGATATAATAGATATTAAGAATTAAACCACTACTGTTACTTCTACTTCATCAATTACTACTACTACAACACATAGCACAACTCAAACCACAATCAGTCCGACTTCTACTACTTTGACAGGGTCCACTTAAACATCTTTGTAATCTTCAACACAAACTCCAGCCCCCACTACTACTACATCATCTTCAACTACTATTTAGATATCCACTACTCAAGTTACAACCTCAACTCCAGCACCAACTAGCAGCACTCAAACTACAACCTCTTCTACCACCACAGTATAGACTTCTCAAACAACTTCTTATATAGACTAATCTACTACGACTGTTCCCCTCACAGTTGCTCCAAGGGGATTTCAGCCAAACTACCCGCCTGAGTTTGTTGAATAACTGCTTAGAAGGTGGGTCATAAGAGCGGGAGGAGAAGGCAACTTCACCCTTCCTGATACTTATGATCCAAACCCTTCAGATTAAGTAAAGGTCACCCTTTAAATTTGTATAGAAGTAAGTTGCTAATTATAAATAGAGATATTTAAATCGCAGATCCAAAGTACGAAAATTTCTTTTTCATAGAGCAAAACAAATTCCTCATCTTCAATGCCAAAATATAAATTAAGTTTAATGCAGGCTTTCCCGAGCTGGGAGATATTGAGATGATAATCTCGCTTACTGATACAAACCGAAGGCCCTTATCATTAAAATTAATTTGCGAACAATAGTAAATAAAATATCGACTGGCTATAGGTTAGTAGTCACTGTATTGCAGTCTCTTTATCATCAAATGAATAACACAAATCAAGATATAATTTAAAATATACTAAATCAAAAGCCAACATGATTTTAATTTAAATGTGCAACAAAACAATGGTTCGTCCTTCACTCCTTCAGTTTTCGCTTTCAACGACTCCACAAGTTTCAAGAAAATAATTCTATAAAAAATTTAATTGAGATATTTTGGGGATTCGTAAATACGCAGCAACTTATTTCACACTTGCCTCTGCTTCAGATATCGATTCCTTCAAATTTGTACTATTTCTTTCAACTAGTTGTGGGATCATTGAAATTTGATTTCCTCTTTTCCTCTGACCTTCTAAAGAATTCCTTCGGCTTAAAGGATGAATATCCTGCTTTCTCAGATAACTTTAACTTCTTTGGCTACGATTCCTCACTAGCGATATAAAATATGGGCTTCAACACCTTCATTTAAAATTTTATAAATTCAATGATATAATTTTCATTCTACTTTTATCACCAATAATTGTACTGTTCTCCTCCATAATAATCCTTATTGCTAACAATTTTCCAAAGTAAGAAATTCCATACAGCAAGAAATTTTGTTATCTAAATCTTAGATATAGGATTAAGTTCTTATCAGATAAATTGCGAGACATCTTTATTTTCAGTTTTCCACTTCGGTTATTTATAGAATCCTATCTAAATATATTCCTGAGCAGTGCCATAAATTTGTTCTTTATAAACCTGTCTGGTTCTTATGGTGAGACCTTCAGCTCAGCGCTCTCTATATTTTTTGTTGTAAGAAGAATTATTATTATTGTTTTACTTTAATTTAGCTTATTTGTTCTTTGTCTCCTTTACTGCTGGGTTTCTTTGCTCAGCAATATCACAACAAGCCTTTTGACAGTAAGTTTAAAACTCTTGAGGAAGATATGAGGAATCAAAGCTCTTTTGTGAGGCAGTACTACACTTTGTATTTTCTACGAAGGATTCTTTTTGTGCTTTTGATGGTAGAACTCCCTAATTATCCACTGTTCTAGGTTATAGGTAAATACAAATTATAATATTTGCTTTAGGATTCTAACTGCTTAGCTTGGTCTCTATCAGTTATCTTCTGAATGTTAAACCTTTTCACTCAGCTAGGACTAATTTGATGGAGATTGTTAACGAGTTGCTAGGCATGTGCTTAGGATGGAGCTCGGTTGCCTTTCTAGATCTATACTATTCAAATCAATTAATTATGGATCATTGATTTCACTTAAAAAAATAAGTAATAAGAACCTGAGATGCGATATCAAATTATTGATTAATTAATCTGCATAAAAATATTTGAATTCTGCTTATCAAATTGGATGGGGTTTGCTTTTGCTTATAGTAGCAGTTACTATGCTGAACGTGATAATATCTTTGATAATCCTAGGAAAACAATTGCTTTTGAAGATGAGGGCAATCTTTATGAAATTTGCAAGATATCTAAAGTTAACAACTAGCTAAAGCTAAAAGGATTTAGCTGATACAAGTACACCAAACTCAAAAAGAGTAGATACTATTCATGGGTTACTTGAAACTGACCCTCGAAGAAATCTAAGGATGGAGAGCAATGCCTCTGTGTCCACTGCAGCAAACACTATCAATTTCAGAAATAGACTAAGAGTAGGTGTTCCCTCTACTTCCACATCTAAATAGTACAAAAGGTTTTAATTGTAGTATAATTAATCTCTGTTCTCGAAAGCAACATAGGCTGAATCTGTAGTAGTTAGAATGAATCCAGCCAGTGAAAACATATTTATTGACTTATATATTTTAAGTGAAAGGAAGAGCAAGCCAGTAATAAAGCAAGGTATTAGCAGCACCATGATGGTCAACATATTCGATTCTAAACCAATCACCTCCCGCAAAAGGAAAGAAAGCGAGGCTGTTGAAAACTTAGAAGCGCTAACTGATGATGAAAATCAATAGCCACAAAATTATAGGAGTAAAGAAACTGAAAGCTTGGAAAATAGCTTAAACAAACTTATGATGAGTAGAATTCTCTCACTCCGGAAACAAGCCAAAAATCAAAGTTATAGGTGAAAATAATATAGATGTAGTTGTATAAATTTTGAAATCTATTTATTCTTAGATATTGATATATAACTCTAAATAACTCTAAATAAATCTATAAATTGTTTTTTGAATTAACTAAAGATAATATTTTTTGAATGAGATAAAAAGGGAATTTAGTAAATAACAATTTTTTTTACAAGTTTCAAGATAAATAGCGTGTCTCCTACTGGAGAGATCACAATAAAGTTTGAGAAATCTCTAAACTTATCAAACAGCACTAACATGACTGCTCTAGAAAGTTAAATAAAAGAAGCAATCCAAATTACTTTTGACGATCCCAATATCAAGTTCACATGGTCAATTGAAGTCATCAACTCTAATACGATTAAAATAAATAGACTTATAATTTATAATGATAAGAGTGAAGGTGAATTTTGAGAATCCTCTTCTCATTTCTTAAACAAAGTCATTACAATAAAAAATAATGATTGTAATAATTTAAAGGAAAAGACCAAGATGCAATTAACATTGTTAAAGCCTCAGCTATTCGTGAATATGAAAACGAATGCTACAGTGATAATGCTTCAGCCCATGCCAGTGTAGTTGAGACAAAGTGACAGTGAAATCCTTTTAGCACTGTCTCGCTTCTTCAACAGTAGTCTAACTTCGTTACTTATTTCTTAGGCTGGTGCACAAATTATAGTATCTTAGTCACTCTAGATATTTTTGTAATAAATCTAATTAAGAGTAAATTTACAATTTAAAGAAAATAAATTTGCTAAGAGTGGAATCCAAATTTAAAGTTAATTTAAATTAGGAAGAGATTGCTAAAATAACTTAATTTGTATGTAATAAGAATGATTAAATATACCTATATTATCTATACCAATCATTATTTTAAAATAAATATTTTAAATTATGTTTAGATTCCTTTTTTTTAAAAACTAAATTTTAAATTTTTTATTGTTTTTTTCTTCTTAATTTATAAAATTTTTTTAGGAAAACCAATTTCTTTTATTTATAGAGAAAATAAGGATTTGAAAAACTAGTAACATAGAAGTAAAATTATTATCTATAATGAAACAAGAAAAGAATATTAACTTAAAATTTGAAAAAGGCCACATTTGAATTCAAATGTGAAAAAAAATGAAATTAAAAAAATTAAAATTTTGGGTGAATTTTTTAAAAAATCCCTTATTTTTTATAAAAAAAAAAAAAAACTAAGAATTAATTTTAAATTTAAAAAGAAAAATAAAATTTAAAAAAAATTTTAAAAAGTTGAAATCGTTTTGTAATTAAGCAAGGAATTAAGTATTTTAGCTAAAGTTTGATATTTTGCGAATTTATTTAATAAGAATCGGAAAAAGCTTTGAGTACTGAATATTATTTCAAAGATAATAATATTTTGGGAAAAAAACTTTAGAAGTGATAATGGAAGATTAATTATTAGCGCTTCACATAAAAAAAGAAAAGAGAGTATTTTATTAGCAAAATAGAAAGATCACTTGAAAATTCAAAATCTAAACTATTTTATTATAAATTTCATTATAGATGCTAAGCTGGTTTTTTATTATCCCTAAAATTAAATTATTTATTTTCCTTTGTAGAAAGGTTAGAGAGTAAAATATGTAGGTTATAAAATAATTAAAGTTGCTTAAAAATTTTCATTTACTTTCTTTGTGATTAATTTAATAAAAAAGCAAAGCGAATATTAGAAGTTCACATTTTAATTATTACATCGATGATTTAACTAGCTAAAGCCCATAAAACCTTACTTTTAAAAATTAAAAAATTACCTCCTAAAATAATTTAATAGGAAAGTTTAAATTTTTAAAAATTTTATAAAAGAAGTTTAATAAAATGAAAATAATAAAAGAATATTTTTGTAAAACAATAAATTTCAAAGATTTTAATTATAGCTAAAATAACTAGTGACCTATTTTATATCGTAGACTTTTAAAACATAATTCTTTGTAAGTAAATACTTTATGCATTGAATTTTTAAGTTTAATTTTTATAAAAAATAAAAAATTATAATAATTTTATTAGTAATTTTTTTAAAGAATATTTGTAAGTGAGAAAAGTCTCTCTTAGAATTTCTTCTGAAATATTGATTTTTTTCTAAATTCGGAATAATTATTTTACCATTCTCTTAAACTATTTTTCGTATTTATTTTACACAATTTTTTTTCAAAAAAATTAATTCATAATTGACCTTACTTTTGTCACTTTTAGAGATCTTGAAGATTTTTTTTCTTTATTTGAAGTTATGATCCTCCTAAAATTTCATTTTTGATTTATTTAATAGTGTAGAATTAATAAATAATTTTTTTAAAAAATGATTAAAAATACTTTTGGCCATTATTAATTTTGAAATTTAATTCAAAAAATATTTCTTATCATTAAAACTTTTCCTCTTGAGTTAAATTATATAACTCTAGCTTTAAAATTTAAGCCCAAGGTATCACAGATAGGTAATCTATTTATTGAGAATACAAATTATAATAAAAATTATTTACTTATGTTTATCCCATTTATAGTAAAAGTTTTAAAAGTTTACTGTCCCAACAAGAATAAAATGTAGTTGAAATCCACTAACTAAAAGCTTTCGCTGGATTTAGAGCTACAGAACCTGAGATATGAATCTTTATTATATTTCTAACTGGTGGATAAATATAAAGATTTTTGAGACTTGTTTTCCTCACCCATTTTAAAAGCACTAGCTTTATCATTTATTTATAGGTAGCGATTTAAATCTGCTTCTTAAAAACTCAATTTTCTTCGGCCACTGACTCTAAAGAAAAATTTATTCTAACATTTAAAATTAAGAATGATTTATTTTTAGACTGTTTCGCATCCCCTTTATAAATCAAACCCCAAACCCCATAAAAATGATAAGAAAGTGAAAATGTTTGTTATAAATTAAATTTCTTTTTTAAATATTATAATCATCTTAATTTTAACCCTAACCAGGAAATCTAAAGTCTCTAGGAAAGGTGACCTTGACGTCTGTCCCCATATTCTCTGAAAATTTTTAAAACCTTTAATGCCTCTATCTCAATAATGAGTGTTAGGTTTAAATAGTTGCTTGATTATTACTCTCTAATTTTTTCAAAGGTTTGATACCTTGTCTATTTACAATGTCTTTTTGCGAATTATATTGATCATCTTCACTTTCACACTAGAAATTCCTTTTTTCATATGCATTCAATATGTTCAACTATAGCCCAATGCCCCATGCACTGCCGTTGAGCCAAGTCTGTCTTATGGGAAGTTGGCCTTGCAGTCTTCCCAAATGTTTTTTTTCTTTTTAAAATTGTTGAAGTCTATGAAAGTTGCTCTGACTGGTTAAAGTTTACCCAGAGTTTTCTCTGGCTTGAGATTTGAATCCCAACTCAGCAACCCCCCTCAATCCTCTAACGAGGTCAGTGAGAATAGAGTAAGCTAGTACTTGTTGCGCCCCGTGCTGAGAAATCTCTTATTTGTGTTTTCCCATTTAGGAAGGCGAATGGCGATGTAATCATGATCGTTAAAAAACACCACAAGATGAAGAACTATTCAATTTTTTTTGCCCTCGCTTCTCTCAACCCCCTTAGTTCGTTCGCGAACTCAAAGACCCTCTTCTTCCTTTCTTACAAGGTATTCGTAAGGAAATCTTGTAAGCATACCCCTTTTTGTATGTGGTGTTCTTCGCTTCGCATCGCAAGGGTGGGGGTAATTTTAAACACACCCCTCCAAAGTTCCCAACTCTAAAGCATGGAGTCTTGCTTTGAGCTAGTGAAATTTACTGCCCCCATTACCCAAAGGCTTTGATTCATGAACTCAATTTTTCTTTCTTCCCCTTTCCTTGTTTCCCCTCTTTAGTTAAACCCTTTGTAAAAGGTATCGTGTTTTCCCTTTAGCTCCCCCAAATCTTTTTTTTTTTATCCTAAATTACGAACTCACCCCATGTGCTTCTTCTCCATGTGTTTTTGAGGAAAGCAGAGTGAGAGAATGTTGCTACAAGTTGAGCAAGGATAGCCCCGTCCACTTTCTAATTTATTTTTATTTTTTGTGGATTTCCTTGATGTGCCGCTTGAGGCTCTGAGGATATTCGAACTGTCGTTGACATTACTCGCATTAAAAAAGTTTTCCCTTCCCCTCATTGATCTCTGTAGCAGCCAAGGGGAGCGAGCATCAGGGGCGATAGTTTTAAACGCCCACCGACTTCTAAAACTCTTGGGTTTGACAATTTAAAGCACAGAGATCTCTTGCCGAGCTCAAGTTAGAGAGTTTCCCCCTTGCATTTAGTGCACACAGCATCTTTTTTGGTTGCTTTTTCCGAAAATTATTTTTAGCTTGTGTTTGCTGGTTGTATTTGTCTTTTAACTAGGTTGGTTGCCAAAATTTTGTTAAATTTTTAAAATTATGAAAAACCCCCGACTTATTATTTGTATGCTGTTGCCTAGGTGCAGGGCACTCACGAAAACATCAGAGTGCAAAAGATGTGTTATTGATGTTCTTCATCTTTTTATTTATTAATTTTTATATTTATTTTATTTGTTGATTTTCTAAAAATTTTTTTTTTTTCCCCGGGTTTTTTTTTTACCCAAAATTTTGTTGGCCCCATTAGTAATGTCGACGTCACGAAAGGCTTAAAAAATAGCTGCCTAATTTCATTGCAAGCGTTTAAACTGCTCTTAATTAAGTTGCAGCAACTTTAGTATTGCACTAATTAATTTTTTTAAGTTAAATTAGTATTCTTTATCCCAAAAATTTTAAAAAGGGTTCCCATCTTCAAACTTGCACCTGATTTGCTTAGTTTCTCTTTCCATCTATTTCAGCTTGCACCCTTAGGATCTACTATTAAATGAAAGATTTTAGCTTCGTTCGGATCTAGTCAATAATAATAACTTTGATTTCAAATGAACGACGAGTACTCGAGCAAGATGTGGAAAATTGAAGTTAAGCGATTAAAAGTGGAAGCGCGAGTTGCAACAGGTTCCGAAAAAGGAAAAACCTCTCGGACCTCCTCCCTTAGCAAGGTAAAAAAACCCCCATTGGAGTAAAATAATCTTTTGTTGGTTTGTTCCTTCCGACAATATATGGAACAAAGATTCGTTCCCCCAAAGCAATTCTTGCTGATGAGAGAAAGCCCCCAAAAACAATCGATGTCAAATGATGGAAATCCCCAAAATACCTGAGATTCTCCCCTAATATGTTGACGATGCGATGGGAGATCCGGAATTGCCCTATTCCTTCCCAAAAGGGGCAACTCTCAAAAAAAGTTGCCCCGAACGAAGGTTCTTTTTTTGGGGTCCTTGCTAAATGTTGTGCAGGTACCTCAAAGAGATCATTGAAAGTCAACGGAAGAGATTTAAGTAGGAGGGGAAAGACCCCAAAGAAGCAAGGATGTTTTCAGTAACGAATGGTTTGGCGCTTCAGAAGTATCCCTACTTCTCTAGTAAGTTTTTTGAGTTTAAAAGTGTAGAGAAACCCGGCCCCGGGGATCCCCATTAATGAAGGAAGAGCAAAGGTTTCAGAGCACGGAAGCAAAATACAAGCATCGAGGTGAGCAAACGTCTATCACTATACAAAATTAGGGACGACCCAATGCACTAGATCGGGACAGGTTCGAAAATGAGGAACTAGGTCCATCTGGCCCAACAGAAGAGAGAAAGGAACCTCTTAAGAATCCTTCTTCCAGATAAACAAAGTGACTTAAATCATTAAGTTAAACTTTAAATACTTTTTTCCGAAATATTCACTCTACCCCTTTTCTCGCACATAACTTTTTCTTTTTCTTCTTCCCTCCTTAAATACTCACTATTAAATCCCTGAATAGATAGCTTAATCATGCATCAAGTGGGAAAAGCAGCCAGTTTTTTATAGTGTCCCTTCTAAATTCCAGTAAAAAATAATGCCGTTGAACTCTGGCGAGTATGGAACATTAAAAACAGGGGTGATGTTCAACTCAGCGTTGCCTTCTTCGCTTCCTTTGTCTTGTGTAGCTGAGGTTGTTTAACGAGTAGAACGATCTCACCCCCTTTTGATCTTTTCTCGAGCGTCTTAAAGGAACGCAACATACTGCTTCGCTTGATAGGCGAGGATAAAGGACATAAACTTCTAAGCCTGATCTTCGTGATTCCTGCAAAACGCACTTGTATTATATTTACTTTTTTACTCGTAAACTTCTATGTTATCGGCTTCTTGTACCAACTCTTCTTTATGAAAGGGGTTGTGTGTGAACACAGTTTCGTCAGCACATACAAACTTCCCGCTATCCCCCTCACACCTGAACACTAGCGAAATATATTTTAGATTATTATAAAAAATGGGTTGGAAGTCTATAAAAGCGCTTCACTCGATTCACAGTTTTTTTACTTTGCCATTTCAACGATAGATGTTTTCTACATCTACGGGAGATCTTGGATAAGGAAAATTTTGGAAGTCTTCGGGTACTCCAAAATGAAGTCGCTTAGTGGCGAAAGAGTTTGAGGATAAATCAAATAATTGATGTGCACTCTTGAAACTTAGAAGTGCGATGAGGAACAGTGCAACTCCTAAATTTTTTCATCTGCAAAACAACTTTCAAATGCGAGAGTATAGTGCGCGCTGGCACTCTCAACATTTTTGAATGATTTATGGGGAATGCTTCACGAAAATGAAAATTTTTTAATAAAAAAACGGATTTTTCAGAAATTTTTTTTTAGTAATTCCCTTGGATTCCAAAAATTTATATATTTTAAAAAATTAATTATAACAACTTATTTTTCACTTTCTTATCATATTATGGGGTTTTGAATGTTCGGAGTTGATGAAATTAAGATAAATGTTAGAAAAAACAGAGTTTTGGGAAATTTTTTGGTTTTTAAAATTAATTTTAAATAACCATGGGAGCCATATAACTTAACCCAAAAAAAAGGGGGAAAAACAGATTTTTAAAATTTAAAAAAAACTTAAGAGGAAATTTAAATTATAATGTCATAATATTCGTGATCCGATATAAACCCAATCAAATTCCATTCAAATATAAATGTTTATATTCAGGATTACCTCCAGCATGTCAATGAAATACTTAAAGGGCATAAACATGTGGATTTTCTTGGTTTCAAGTTTTTTTACTGAAGGAAAAGCATCTCTTAGCAAACCATTTATTTATATTTGCTTGATAGCATTTAAGAAGACTACGTTTCTCTAATCCACGAAGACTATAAAAACTATGATTGCTTTAACGTCATTAAAACTATAGATGGCGAACAATATTTGAATTTTTTTGATTTCTTGAAGGTTTAAATAAAGCAGTTTAATATGGAGCTTATCGCTTTAACAAGCCTGCTGGAATCAATTATAAAGATTTATTTTATAAAAATATTCTTTTAATTAATTATAACAGGTGTTCAAATAAAAATAAAATTTAATAATTCAATAAAGGTTTAGCATTCAGAAGAGCTCACAGTAATAAGTTACTTGTTTTTGTGATTTAGATTCATGTAAAAATCATTAAATATAATTTATAGAAAATATTTTTAATGTAATGAATTTTTAAGATTCTTAATAATTTAGTACTATTGAAGACACTTATCATTTAGTATTTTGACTCAGACTTCAGATTATTGATAAATTGAAGATATAAGGGCGTATCAGAAATTTTAGCTGCTTTCATTTTCAAAATCCTCTTTGAATTATTGTAACCTAATTAAATTTGCATGAAGTCTATATTATATTGAATAACAGATAGTGATGAAATTATACTGACTCATTTTTATTTTATAATTAATAGGAGAAGTACTAAAAACCTTAACCTCATAATCAAATAAATGTTAAAATTATATTATTTTATTTTATACGAAATCTCATTATAACAGTAAGAATTTAATAAAATTTAATAGTCGAATAATTTGGCCCTAGATTCTGATGATTATAAGCATTGATAATTTTATTTTTGTATTTTTTATAGCAATTTTGGTATTTATTATTTTAGTATTGTAATATAAGAATTTAATATAAAAATGCACCAAAAGATCTTCTTAGAAAACAATTAAATAAATCTCTCAGATATTTTATGCGAATGTGAAGCAAGAATCTTTTGCAATAGCATGATTTGATTATAATTAAACCTTAATCATTGACTAATAAATAACATCTTTTACATTTAATACCCCAAAACCATATCATATAATAAGAAAATGAGAAATAATTGTTATAGTTAATTTTTTATACTAATCTTGCGAGTCAAACGTGAAATTACTCAAAAATAGCTACATTATCCTATCAGGCTTCATTTAGACTCTCTCTAGATTGAAGCAAACATCTATCGTTGAAATGGCATAACGTACAAAACTGTGAATCGAGTGAAGCGCGTTATAGACTTCACTAAGCCATTTTATTATAATAATCTGAAATATATTTACGACTAGCTGCTCAGGTGTGAGAGGGATAGCTTGAAGTTTGTATGTGCTGACGAAGATTGATAATTTTAAATGAGCATTATGGCATGCTTTTATTTAGTTTCTAATTTCCCTTCCCTCTCTTTTGCAGTTTATCGGATATCCATTTAAAATACTTTGATTTATAATTTTAATTATATTCATAATATTCTTCTTATACAACAGTATGAAGAGAATTGTGCTAATTCTCTCTTTCTGTCTATTTATTTTCCATCGCAGGGACTTCAACTACCATAAATTAAACCTTTTTCAATTTATTTTTTATTTTATTCGTTTATTAAAAAGCTCTCAGTTACTATTTAAATGCATTAATTATTTTAGACTCAAGTCGTCATTTAGACTCTGCAAATTTATAAAAAAAATATTGATTCAGCAAAGGACAGTCATATTCTCATTTTAAAATAAATTAATTTAAGTTTAAATTTGAAATCATAACGCTTTTGCGCCATAGTAATAGTAGATTTGACTAACCCTTCAGTCCCGGTAATGTTGAAGTTTATGAAATTTGGCTCTTTCTACTTCACTGTAACTAAAATAGTTCCAGACACTTACTACTTTTATATCATAATCTAGATAAACAAGATAAAATAATTATCCTAAAAAATAAAAACATATCATATCCTCAGCTTTTCCAGATTCAGTTATTTAATTCGACCAAATTAAAATATATGTATATAGTTGTCATGAAGTACGATCCTAATACTTAACATGTACTGGGAGGTTTCTAAGAGTATCCACTTTCAAAAACGGATGCGATCTAAGGGAACGAAGTGATATTCAAAAACATAGACTCAACGAATAATTAATATTTATAATTTATGGTGACTCTGTTTAGAGATAAACTCCAAATCACAAAGGTAAGCGTAAGTTTAGATTTTGAATTAAATTAATATCGATTAATTTATAGTATCTCAAAGTGAAAATAAGTTGTGTATAATTGATTTGTTTATTATACCTCAGAATCTAAAGGAAAATAATTCTTAAATACATGCTCTTCTTGAGCACTTATCTTTGTTTCTCTCCTATAACCCACTTTATTTCGTTAAGTTTTAAAAATAATGGCTGACGCTGACGCTCTCCTATTCCATCAGCAAAAAAACGCAATTTGCTCAAGCTAGCACGGGAGCTCGACCCTGCCAATCTGACCTCCACGACACCTGCAAGCAAAGCAGCACTCAGCCAGCCACCGAGGCCGACCTAAGCACAGCCGGTGGGGAGCAGGAGCTCCGAACTCCCTCGACCATCTTTAGCTCTGACCCTCGGCATGTCCGATAGACCTCACCCATGGTCAGTGAGAGGGTAGAGCCGCCGGCTGTGCTGAGGTCGGCCTCGGTGGCTGGCTGAGTGCTGCTTGCTTGCAGGTGTCGTGGAGGTCAGACTGGCAGGGTCGAGCTCCCGTGCTAGCTTGAGCAAACTGCGTTTTATTTTGCTGATGGAGTAGGAGAGCGTCAGCTTCAGCCATTATTTTAAAAATTAACGTATGATGAATGATGAATGGTGAATTATTGAGTATAAAAAAGAATAATCAAGTTCCAATCTTGAGATCAGGCTTAATTAAACAACTCAAGCATAAAAATTAACGTAAATAAAGAAGTTTATATATGAGAAACAAAGATAAGACTCAAGAAGAGCTTGTATTTAAAAATTATTTTCCTTTAGATTCTCAGTTATAATACTTATAATCATGCGAGTCAAACGCGAAATTACTCAAAAATAACTACATGATCCATCATATCTCAGTTTAATTTTGACTCTAAGGTATGGATGTAGTCACCCTTATCAGTAGTAATAGCCAGTTCTCAACATAACTCCATCTCAAAAATGTTGAGAGTGCCAGCGCGCACTATACTCTCGCATTTGAAAGTTGCTTTGCAGATGAGAAAGTTAGGAGTTGCAGCTGTTCCTCATCGCACTTCTAAGTTTCGTGCGCATCAATTATTTGATTGATCCTCAAACTCTTCGCCACTAAGCGCACTTCAGTTTGGAGGAGAAGATCTTCCATAGATAGTTTCCTTATCTCAAGATCTCTCCGTAGACTATAGCAAACATCTATCGTTGAAATGGCATAACGTACAAAACTGTGAATCGAGTGAAGCGCGTTATAGACTTCTCTAAGCAATTTTATTAGTGAGATCATTATAAAATTTATCTATTAAATGCAATTTTAGAGACTTTTTTTTCTTCAGAAAACACTTGTTAAAGTATTCCTATTTTATTTCACATTGCCTGATTTGCGAATTAAATCAAATTCTTACTACATGACTTCATCTCATATAAAAATATCAATTAAAAGCCTTCGTGTATAGTGTCAGTAAGTTTCAGCTAGCTCAGAGCAAGACTCCATTCTTAAGAGTTGTAACTTTCTCCATTTTACCGAAGTGAAGCGAAGAGTAACCATTTTATAAGAAGATATACTTGCAACCTTCCTTTACGAATACTTTGTAATTAATAGAGATATTGAATTCGCAAACGAACTACCAATGCTTTTTTAAATCTTAATTGTTGGGATATTCTTTTTTCTTTTTCACGCTATTCCGAGGTCTTGCTTTTTTTCAACTTACGAAAAACTCTGCTACTCACGATATTTTGTTTTTAAAATTCTAATTTTGCTGCAATTATAATATCCATAAATTCAAATTTATTAGTAGGTTTTAATTATTTATTTTATAATTTTAGTTTATATCAAAAATTAAATATATTATACGTTCAGCCCCGATTTTTCAAAAACTTTTGAGTTTGATTCTGTAAAGCCTGGTGAACGAGGACGAAGCTCTTGCCGTCTATATTAAAACTTGATACTGTAAGCGCTCCTTGTCGGCCGAGAATTGTTATAAAATTTTCAAAAAATAGGTAATTTTACAGATTATAGGGAACGTTCTCTATACACATGCCAATAATGGATGGATTTGAAGCCACTTCTCTAAAGTTCAGTAAAAAGACTAAAAAAAGTGGCTACTTACTGGAAATGCTGGCTTTCTAGCCAGTAGTGAAAAATCGGGGCTGAAAGGATAATATCGTGCAAAGCATGACAATTAACTTTAATGGCGATAACGCTTATTACTTACCTACTATTGTGCTTTCAAAAATCTTATATTTTATTTTTGCTCACTACAGAGTTATAATTAATTTATATTTCTGTTAATTCAAAGAGTCCAATTATCAGAGTTCCACGACAGTGTCATACTCACTTACAAAAGTCTATCCATATTTTATTCATAATTATATTTAAAGTCTACTAAGTGCAAAATCTTCCAAGTTATTTTTTAAAAAAATATATAGGTATCTAGGAAATTTATTGAGCAATAAACTTATCAAATAAATTTAATTTATGGGTGAGAATTTAAGGTGATTTTTTTATTAAATTACTTGATATTCCATTTTTTGACAAAACACAGACAGCATTGTAAAAAATAATTTCAATCCCAACAATACTCTTAAATATACACTTATCCAGAAATAATAACGGCACTAATTAAATTTTAGAAAAATTGAGGATTGAGGAAATTTCAATCTTTGATTAAATGTTGGATAGATTGTCAAATGAATGAATGATAAGAATGGACAGCAATGGTAATCAATCAAAAAATACTGCTGATTGCCGGATAGAGAGTAATAGCTTGCTATTTTCCATACCAGTTTTTAAAAAAATTATAAGACTCGACAATTTAGTAATAAAAAATGAGATCCTTTATAAATATCATGTGATTATTGTCGTATCTTTATCCCCTAGTTTTTTTTACTAACTTTTATATAAATTTTAAGATAAAAAATATTAAGTTTTTTTTTTAATAAATTTGAAGTGTTTGGTAAGAATTTGCTATCTCTGGGCTCTACTTAGATTTGGTCTAGAACACACTATCAATAGGATTTTAATCTTAAGATACTGGTAGAGGGTTCGCTGCGGTCTCCTCTGTCAGCCTCTCCTAAATTGGCACTATAGGTAGATTATGATTGAAAAAGTTGAAAAAGAGATGTAAAAGTCTAAGCATTATGAAATTAATTAAAAACATCTCGAGATAATAACTGATCTTTAATTGTGTACAAAAGAGCCTTACAATATTAGGTTTGAATTTCGTTTTTTGAAATATCTCTTAATTATTTTTCAAATTTTCCTATTTTCAAACTTTTCCTATGCTAATTGATTTTTTTCATCTTTATCATCTTCATCTCAAGTATTTCTACAAATATTTCTACTATTTCTGTTATTGCTTATAGAAGCATAGGTCAAAAAAATAAACTTAAAAAAGAGTTTTACCTGTAGGTTTCAAATTTTGGAGAATAAAATGGCTAATTTAGGAGTTAATCATCTGAACATTAGCATTCAAATCAAAGTCTACTATTTTAACTTAAATATACCTTAACTCCTATTATACATTCTTAATTATCCCATATTAGCAAAACTTTCAAGGTTTTTTACTCCGCTTAAAATGCAAAAATCATTAATTTTTGATAGAAATATTTTAGATTAAGTCAAGATTAAAGAAGCTAATTTTTTTAATTAAATCTGCTATAAAAATTAATTTAAATGAATTTTTATTTAAGTATAAAATAATAAATGGGTTCGTGATAACCTTTGTGAAGTTTTAAATATAAATTTGAAGTCCTTTTTCATAACTGCAGATAGGTCAATTATTACTGGCTTTGTTTATAATTTATTAAAGCATTTATATTTACCTTGGAGATACCGTTTACTACAGAGCGAAATAGGGAGTTTTTTAATTTAATATTGGAATTTTTACTTAAAACAGAGTCTAAAGTTAATAGCAAAAATTAATTATTTTAACATAAGCTTCATATAAATTATTTTTTTCATTCTTAAAATGATCCTTATAAATTAAATTCAATTTAAATGTATATAGAGAAGCTAAAAATAGTTCAATAATTAGTATCTTGACTCAATTATACTCTTATTGCCACTCTTTCCTTAGTAGGAAAAAAGTTTATCTTTAAAAAAATGTTCAGGAAATAAAATGTTTTAACCTATTGCGTCGCACACTCTACACATTAAATCTTTTAATTAAAAGGTGAATCTATTATAAAGTTCTTAAGTATTTTTCCTTCTATATATGATTTAGATGCTTAAATTGCCTTTATTTTTTAAAATATAATTTTATAATTTGATAAATTCTCATCTGTCTCAAGGTTTTATAGTTTATATATTATTTTATCATTTTATAAAATTTATACTAAATATAGAAATATTTTAAGATAGAGTACTGGTGAATATACCAGAGCCCTACTACTTTTAATAAATCTTAAGATGATTTTTTATTTTACTTTAGTATGGGAACACCTCAAAATATTGATGTCGCGTGCTCAAATTCCAACTAAATAAGTTTAGAATTCAACTACTTATTTTATTTGATATTCCCTCATCTAAAATAATTGTTTATTTATAAAGTATTATGCTATCATCACCTATAGCTAGGTCCTAGGCAGCGATCTCACAATTACTGATTAAAATAACGATAGAAAAATAACTTATTTATATATGACTTCAAATACACTACTCTAACTAAAGTTAAAAAGCTTAACCTTTTTTTATAAATTAAGTAGCGAAGTATGAAACTATACCTGCTTATAATCCCAATTTGCCGTAAATGGTGGATGCACAAACATCACGCACTCTCTCAAATCCCACTCTGACAAAGACTACATTCAATTACTATTTACATTTAAAAAAAAATTATCTTGCTTTTGTATTTAGGAGACGACGCTTTGGAGATCTAATTCGGAGAATGTGTTTACAGTGAGAGCTGTGCTGATCTCACCATATCTCACTCTGTAAGCTATCAAAACGGAAGCGCTATCCCAAACTTTATGGTGCTCTCTTCTTCTTACTTTAAGCTATCAGTATACTCTCTAACTATTGCGGACCAAGGCACCTATTTGCTCCAAGCTTAGTGCTATCTACCTGACGGCTTTACCTCAACCAAAAAATTTACAGTTAAAGTCATCTATGGAGATATTGAAACTACTACAACTTAAACTAGCACCACAACTAAAACTACCACAACTAAAACTACCACAACAAAAACTACCACAACCAAAACTTCAACCACGCCAGGATCAATATATTTACCCTTTTTATTGCTAGATATATACCACGACATCGCAAACTACTACTTCTACAACTTCTAGTCCTACTTCTACAACCTCTAGTCCTACTTCAACGACTTAAACAGGATCAACTATTTCTTCTTAGACTACTTCTAGCCAAACTCCAGGCCCTTCAACTTCCACTTCAATAACCACTTCTAGTGTAACTTCATAAACTTCAACTATTACTCCTACTCCCTCTAGCTCAGCGACTTAAATTTCTTCTACTTCTAGTGCTTCTACATAAGCCTCAACTATCACTCCTGCTCCCTCTAGCTCAGCAGCTTCAATTTCCACAACTGTATTAGCTTCTTCAACTTCCCCAACTTTAGAAGCATCCACAACCACTAATATTCCACCTCTTACTGTAGCTCCAAGAGGTTTCTAGCCAAACTACCCTCCTGAATTCGTAGAGCAGCTGCTAAGAAAATGGGTTATTAGGGCAGGCGGATAGGGAAATCTTACTCTACCAGACACTATAGACCCAAATCCTGCAGATTAAGTCAAGGTTACTTTACAAATTAATCAAAGATTTATGCATTTTTATTAGAAAATAGTTGACCCTAAGTACCAAAATTTCTTCTATGTATAGTAGAACAAGTACCTGATTTTCAATGCTCTCTTTTCATTTTATTTCTCATTTTAAAATTAATGCTGGCTTTCCTGAACTAGGAGATATTGAGATGATTATCATGCTCACAGATACTAATAAAAGGCCATTATATAATAAATATTTTATTGTGAATGCCATATTAAGATTATTATTGTAGTCCCAGAATTAATTTTCCAAACTGCCACTTTTTTCAAGGGCTTAGACTTGGAAGTTGGTTCCGGTGCTGCTGGAGAAGAAGGATAGCCGAGACTGTGAAGGAAAGATGAGAAGAAATTTGTAGGCTATATCTCAGAATCATGATAGGACATGTACAATACAGTTAGTGCATATTTATCAAATTCCATTTCTAATTTAAATTAATAAAAAGACGTTTAATATTTAAATTCAACATTTTACAATATCAACTGGCTATAGGCTAGAAGTAACTGTTCTCTAATCCTTATATCATCAGATGAACAACACAAATGTTTAATTAGTGATTGATTGATTCTAATGAAATATTAAGTTAAAATATAAATGTGCAATAAAACAACGGATCCTCATTTACTCCAACAATATTCGCTTTCAACGATTCTACAAGTTTCAAGAAAATAATTCTATAATGAATTTAATATAGATATTTTGGGGGTTCGTAAATACGCAGCAACTTATTTCACACTTGCCTCTGCTTCAGATATCAATACCTTCTAATCTTTACTATTTCTTTCAACTAGTTGTGGGATCATTAAAGTTTGACTTCCTCTTTTCATCTGACCTTCTCAAGAATTCCTTCGGCTTGAAGGATGAATATCCTGCTTTCTCAGACAACTTTAATTTCTTTGGCTACGATTCCTCACTAGCAATTCAAAATATGGGCTTCAACACCTTCATTTAAAATTTTATCATCTAATGACAAATTTGTTAACATTTTACTTTTGTCACCAATTATTGTACTGTTCTCCTTTATAATAATCCTGATTGCCAACAAATTCACAAGGTAAGAAATTCCATACAGCAAGAAATTTTGTTATCTAAATCTTCAATATAGGATTAAGTTCTTATCAGATAAATTGCGAGACATCTTTATTTTCAGTTTTCCACTTCGGTTATTTATTGAATCCTATCTAAATATATTCCTGAGCAGTGCCATAAATCTTTTCTTCTTAAACCTAACAGGTTCATATGGAGAGAGTGTGAGTTCTGTGCTTTCAATTGTATTTCTTGTAAGAAGAATTATTTTCCCTTTATCGTTACAATTTAGGCTATCTGCACTTTGTTTCCTTTGATACTGGGTATTTTTGCTTAATAGTTTCACAACAAGCCTTTTGACAATAGGTTCAAAACATTGGAGGAAGATATGAGGAATCAAAGTTCAGTTGTGAGACAATACTACACTTTGTATTTTCTACGAAGGATTCTTTTTGTGATTTTAATGCTCTAGCTTCCAAATCATCCACTCTTTTAGGTTATTCAAATTTATAAATATAACGATGGTTATAGGATTCCAGCTGCTGAGCTTACTCTCTATCAGCTACCTCCTGAATGTTAGACCCTTCCATTCAGCGAGGACTAATTTTATGGAGATTTTAAACGAGTTGCTTGGTATGTGCTTAGGATGGAGTTCAGTTATCTATCTAGATCTTTACTATTCAAATTAATTTAAAACGAAAATTATTGATTTAACTTTAAAATACTAACAATAAGAACCTGAGATGCGATATCAAATTGTATTAGTAAGTATTGATTTTTAATAAAATTGGGTGGGGATTGCTTTTGTTGATTTTAGCAATTACTTTGCTAAACGTGCTTGCATCAGTGGCGATTCTAATCAAGAATTTGATTTCTAGACTAAAGAGCATTTATCTTAAGCTTAAAAAATACTTTAATGCCGGCTCAGTTCCAACCCAGAAAATCTAAGTTGCCACAGTTAGAAGTTCCCACGCATCACATAGAGTAGAAACTATAAATGGTTTGCTTGAGACAGACCAAACGAAAAACCTAAGGACTGAAAGCACAGGTACTGTATCTACTGATGCAAACACAGCCAATTTAAGGAACAGACTTAGGTCAGTCATTCCAAATACATAGACATCAAATTAAAAAAATCCTTTTTATTTATGTGTCAAGATATTTCATCTATTTTCTCAAGAATCACAGCTACAGATACTGTAGTCAGTATGAATCCAGCTAGTGAATACTTAATATTTTAAGTGACAGGAAGAACAAGCCATCAAAGTAAGCCCCACATAGTTTAAAAATGATGAACGTATTCGAGTCTAAATAAATATCCTTCCGCAAGAGGAAAGAAAGTAAGGCTATTGAGAATGCAGACTCAGCAACTGATGATGAAAACGGAAAACCTAAAATATATCAGAGGGAGAAGATTAATAGCATGGAAAATAGCATCAATAAACTAATGATGAGCAGGATTCTCTAACTCAAAAAGCAAATTTAAAAAAGCAAAAATTAAAAAGGGTTTTGGTCAAGTCCAATTTTAAAAAGCTTCAATTCAAGAAAAAATTTTTTTAAAAAATAAAGGAAAATTTATTTAATTTTATGTTTGGCAACTTTTTAATAAGAGCTTTATTAGAATTTCGATAAAAAGGGAATTTAGTAAATAACAATTTTGTTTACAAGTTTCAAGATAAATAGCGTGTCTCCTACTGGAGAGATAACAATTAAGTTTGAAAAATCTCTAAACTTATCAAGCAGCACTAACATGACTGCTGTTGAAAACTAAATAAAAGAAGCAATCCAAATCACTTTTGATGATCCCAATATCAAGTTCACTTTAAATTTTTTGAAGTAATAATTTAAAAGGATTTAAAAAAATTTAAAATTTTATAAAGAAAAGGGGGAAAGGTTAAGAAACCTCTTTATTTCAAAAAAATATTAAAAAAAATTTTGGCCAAAAATTTTAAAGGAAGAAAGACTAAGATGTAATTAACTTTGGTGAAACCTTAACTATTCGTGAATATGAAAACTAATGCTACAGTGATAATGCTTCAGCCCATGCCTGTGTAGTTGAGACAAAGTGATAGCGAAATCCTTTTAGCGCTATCTCGTTTCTTCAACAGCAGTCTAACTTCGTTACTTATTTCTTAGGCAGGAGCTCAAATTATCGTATCTTAGTCACTCTAGATATTTTGGTTATAAATCTCAGAGTCTCACATGTTATTCAAAAAGGAGTTAAGAGTAAAAATTGGAGCTAAATTTAAACTTTGTTATTAGAAAATTAATTAATGAAACTCTGAGCCATTTTTTTCAAATGAATGATTTATTTAAAAATACTTAACATATCTTTAACAATATAATTTGAAGATCAATATTTCAAGGTATTGAATTTAAGATTTAAATTAAACATTAAGGTCATAGGATAATTGATTGATTAATTGAATGTATCTATAAAGTCTAAATTAATGATTAATACTGTTTTAGATATCTATGATTCCATAACTGATTTGCTCATTGACTTTTCTTAGGAGAGTACACGCCTCCTTAAGAAAAATCCCAAGCTATTAAAACGCAAAAGACTATGAAGCACACACAAACTAATATTAGAGTTGCAAAAAAGCTGTTTAGATTTCCCGCTCCAACACATTTTCCAAAAAATATGCAGTGGTGGTCATAGCCTTCAATGCATACGAAGCATACTTCGCAATGACCAGGTTAAATCTTTGTCTATCCAGACATCGCAATCGCCACAATAGCAAGTATCTTTTTTATCCTTGCTATTTAGATTGTCTTAATTTACAGATTAATTTTATGATTCTAAATCTTCCTGGCATTTATTTGAATTGTCTTTCCTGACTTGAACTATTAAAATCTTAATATAAAATTAAATAGAATAATTATTCCTTCGTGAAATTTTATAGAAAGTTTAAATTGTACAATAGAATTTATGAATGAATGTGCAAATTTGAATTCTCATTCATGGATATATTTATATCCTACTTCTGAAACTAAAGTAGAGTTAATATCTATTAAATCTTTATATATTCTGCTTCCATTAATACTTTAGAAGAATGCGTTTTAAGTTTGAGATAGCTGTTTATAATTTACTGACTGATACCTGGATTTTAAAGCATGCAGCGAAACATTACTGTGTGATTTGCAATGACAAGTCCATACATCAAGCTTAAAGTAAAAATGTTTTAGTGCTCCAACTATCTAATCATAAAGTTTAGGAAGCCAGTCACAATTACAGCAAAGCAAATAAAAAACAGCAAAAAGGGCCACTATGGTCCAATCGAAAATAAAGGATACTTTCCTTGTTTGTAGAAACTGAAGAAAAAGCAAATCACTCTCCCAATTTTGATGACTTAAGTTGGGTATTACGAATTGTTTCTTAAAGTATGGATATTTCTCTTTTAGTTATTGCCATCCGTGAAATCTCTCTCACTAGATAAAAGAGTAAGATCGTCGAAATCACTAGTTTCAAAAGATAGAGAGGAAGTTTCTTGATCTAAAAAATTAGATTGTGGTATCTCACTCTCGAATATATAATTTGTGGTACTTTCTTCAAAGTGCTGGTTTATATTTTCCATTTTGTAATAATTGTCTTTTCAATCTGCTTCTTCGAATAATATATTCTGATATTTCTCAAAGATGCATTTAAGTTTTATCTATTTTACAATTTAAGTGTAAAGTAAGAAGGGAATAATGTAAACGATTAATCTTTAAAAAATCAAATTTTAATGTCCTCAGCTTTACAAAAGCTAAAGCTTTACCTAAAACCACATCAACAAAAATTTACGCAACTCAGAAAGACTATACTCAGGAGAGAGGATACTCCAAAGGAGCTTTTGCAAATGAAAACTCATATATAATTATTAAATTTAAAACTCAGAAGGAGAGAGAAAGGTAGAGCGACTTGACTTTGATTTAAACTTAAAGGAAACTGAAATAAAGAGAGAACGAACTTATTGCGTTTAGATTAAAAGCAATGGTTGGACTCAAACAGGATATTGATTAGTAATAAATATTTTGATTTTTTGTTTGTAGAGCGAATTTGATTGGAATAAAAACTTACTTGCTAAAAATGTTTATTTTTTTGTTTATAGAATATTATTGAAGAAATGGATTGCGCACACCTCAAAGGTATCACAGGCTAAGAAATTCAAAATACAGATCAGGAGATAAAGGCTCGAGACTTGGTGAGATCATACTTTGAGCTCATAAATGAGGATTACTTTAGTAATAAAAATTAAAGCAATATATATGTTTTTATATATTAGTCATGTTCATTTAGATTAAATCACAAAATCTTATTCTAAAGACCTTCAAACAATTGAGGACAAAAATAGTTATATTTTATTCGATAGGAGAAGGCTTAAGTAAAGTTTCACTTATATTTATAAAATAGGGAGGGATTTCTTTAATAGAGTCGAAACAAAAAATTGATTCCTTGATTCTTAGTTAGGAAATAAATAGAAAAGTTTTTACTGTCGAAACTAAAACTATCCGGTCACATCAATGGCAGGATCAATCATCATCAATAAACAAAACAGAGGCTTACATAACTCTCGTTAAAGACAGCAGATGAGTTTTTTCATTTGACCTCAATTAGACTAGGAGGTTACAAAAACATGCCTCCTAATGACTCCTAGTAAATACTGCCAGCACCTCATTAAACACTTTGCAGTCTATAGCATTTCCTAGGGTAATGACTATTTAGAGTTTAACATTCTCTAGCGTTGCGCCCCTCAAGAAGTCTGCTTTGTTAAATCAACTGATTTTACCTCCGGTGAAAACTTTTTATGCCGCTTAAAAAAGTAGAGTTGAGT
>JAJKFJ010022266.1:0-57732 GCA_027382625.1 Tetmemena sp. SeJ-2015 | reverse complement strand
CAACATTTTTTCCCCTAGAGCACACTAATGCTTTATCGCAATTTTTTATGTGACCTAATAAATTTTGGGGTGGGGAGGGGAAGTGCACCTCCCCTCTTTTATAATTAAAAATGTTACAAATTGTCCATAGGCTGAAATCCGCCCAAAATGTCAAAAAATTTAGAGTTTTGGGCCTTTGAGATTCCCTTGAAGGTCAAATTTCATGATTTAAATTTTTTTAAAAAATAACTTAAAATTAATTTAAAGTAAAATTTAACAACTAAAAAATAGTTTTAAATTATACAGGCCAAATTTATGATATAAGTAAAATCTGCTCTTCAATTATTCTAACTTTTGCAGTTTTTTATGCCCTATTCATCCTAGATAAATATTTCTTCGAATGTATTTACTTAAAATGAATATAGTAAGCTTAGTTTTAAAGTCGAAATAAATAGATCAATTGGAGTAGTTGGTCTCTTACTCTGAATTTAACTAATAGATAAGGTGGGGGGCCCTTTTCCCTTTGTAAATTGTTTTTCTTGAAAATTTTTAAAATCATGATATAGCCTAAAATCTGCCAAAAATACCATTTTTTAGTCCAAATTCAAATTAAAAATCCATATTCTACTCGTATTCTTTATTTTAGAGTATTTGGGAGAACCTTGAAGGAAAACTGATTTCGAAAATATTTAATTGTGAATAATTATTATATAGGACTTCCAGAGGAAGATGGAGTTGCTGATGGAGCTGACTCGGAAAAAAAGAAAAAAAGGGAAATAAAAAAAGAGTGGTAGCAGCAGACGACTCACCTACTTTGGCGACTACAGTGTAACTAGAACAATCAAAGAAAAAATGGATTTAATCGATATTGAGGATGATTAGACACTGACAGCGACCAGCCTATGACTACCGCTATGAGGCATCCTGAATCAGATACCGGAGTCAGAGTGCACGCTCTCTTTGACCAGTCCACTGAGTCCCCAGGCATGGCGCCCGAGGCCCTCGAGTGACCGGCAGCTCACGCCCTCAGTCAGGGAGGGTTTGAATGGCAGGGATTCCAGGCCATTGCCATGTGCAGTGAGTGGGAACTCCCGCGTCCTCTTGCGGCAATCGGCTGTGGGCCCACCTGATCAGTGGTCAGTATGTCTAGAGAGTACCGGTGATGCATTCGAGGGAGACCGTATGAGCCCCCATATTTTGAGAGGGGCAGGTGGGGGTATTAAATAGTAAATCAATAATAATATATATATATATATATATATCACTCTAATACCTGATTTCTAATAACGCTTGAGTTGTTTAATTAAGCCTGATCTCTAGATTGGAAACTTAAATAATTTTTTTTATACTAAATAATTCATCATTCATCATCATCAAATTGTGAATAAAAGATCTTCTAATTAAAAAAAATTAAATCTTAGAGTATAAAATTTCAAAAAAAAAAAATAACTCATAGATATTTATGTTTTATTTTAGAGCTTTAGAATTCTTTCTTACAAAGATATTAAAAGAAATCTTAAAATATAAATAAATCTATTTATATTTATTGCAAAGATTTCCTATATTATCATGATAATTAAATAAGTCTTTTTTATTTTTCTTTCTTTCTAATATTTTATAAGTAATAAACTCGATATTTACTTTAAATAACTTTAAGATTATTTGTAAGAATTTATTTCAATAAATGAATTTAATCATGAATATCTTTGTTGGCTATCCATCAAAAAATTTTACTAATCTTTGCAAAAAATAAAGTCTATTCTCTATAAAGCCGCCTTAAAGATAAAATTTTCAATTCCAATGTTCTAAAAATTTATAATAATTTCTCTAAAATAAATAATATGAGTAGGATAGGCATTTTGAATTTGAATTTGGATTAAAAATTTGGTGTTTTTGGCTGATTTTAGGCTAGATCGTTATTTTTCATATTTTCATGAAAAAAAGTGGATGACGAGGAAAAGCCCAGCCACTACGGGATTTTTACCTATATAAAAAAAATATAACATGATTTATTGGTTAATTTTAGAAAAATCAATAAAGTTCTTGGAATTGGGATGCATAGCTTTTCCTATTTATCTTGGATCATCATATATAATAAACTAGTTCTTTAGAAGAAGCTTAAGTCATATTAGCTCAAATGTGAATCGGCAACTAAAATGGGATGAAATGGCATAAACATTAGATTAGTCTTAAAATTTAGTCTGAATAACAAAAAATAGATTTTTTTAAAATTTAAATCATGAAATTTGACCTTCAAGGGAATCTCAAAGGCCCAAAACTCTAAATTTTTTGACATTTTGGGCGGATTTCAGCCTATGGACAATTTGTAACATTTTTAATTATAAAATGAGGGGAGGTGCACTTCCGTCCCTACCCCAAAATTTATTAGAGTCACATAAAAAATATGCGATCAAAGCATTAGTGTGCTCTAGGGAAAATATGTGCTGTCTGGACACTCAGGGTTTTATAAGTGCGGTCTGGGCAAAGTGTGTGCGGTCTGGGCAAAGTATGTGCGGTCTGGGCAATCAGGGAAATGTATGTGCGGCCCCAGGCCGCACGTGCGGTGCCGGACCCACCCCCCAACAATAATATTGTGAACACTCTCAAAATTTAGATTGCAGACTTGATAGCAGAAGAGCTTGAATTTCTTAGATATTTTTATTTGAATATAAGGAAATAGTAAAATTGCACTTAGAATTGGCGCTTAAAGCTAAAATGCTCTCACCCAGGTCCGAATAACTTTCTATTAAGAAAGATCTTGAATTTAGCCTGCATTCAGTATTGAAGAGCGAACAGATTTAACTAGATTAATGCTAGATAAATCAGGATAGCATCTACACTATATACACTTCGAAAAAGATTTCCCCATAGACAGATTTCATTTTTTCATTTTTTTAATATAGTTTAAGAAGTAGAATATGGATACTGGAGGTTTAAAAGATGATATACACTTATCTTCTACAGAGTGAGCTTTTTAAGATCTAATAAAAAAAATTTCTAGTTTTTTTAAAAAAAAGTATTCAAAAGCTAAAAATATCTCAGTTTTAGAGTTAAAAATAACAATCAGTTTGATATAATTAAAGTTATTTTGAACCCGTGATCTTAAATTTTATAAACTCTATATCTTTATGGAGAACTTGATATCATCTGCTAGTTTTTGAAGTAAGGGAGACTTCTTCAGTTTTAAAAGATTGAAAGACTTGTTATAGCATGAGGATACCAAAATTTAAATGGAAATATCATACAAGAATAAGAACCTCAAAATATTTCTACTAGATATTCTAATAAATTAATTAAGATATTTGATATCTTAGGACCTTAAATTGGGCATTTAGATTAGAATTTGTAAAGAAAAATTAAATTCGATTACAGATATGAAATAAAAGTGTTTAGATTACATGAGGTGCTTTAGAAATTAAAATAGTTTACCAATTCTTATAAATTCTTACATATAGAATTATAAGTATTAGTTTTGCGGTTTGATAGAGCAATATTTGGAAAAATTGATCAGCTTTCTCCTGAGTAAATTTTTTAATCTTACGAAAATTTCAGCATGAAAGAATAGTAAAAGAAAAAGAATATGCAATTGAGATCAGAGACCGGATTTTTAAAAATAAATATGTAAAAGTCAATTACAAATAAATATTATAATGAACTTTAGATTTGATAATATTAAAAAATAGAATAATCTTCATTTATTTCTTCAATCTACATTAGTTCTCATATTTTTATTTTAGTTAAGTAAATTTTAATAAATTTTTTTAAATAAAATAAATTGGTAAATAGCAGCAAGCCTATCACCAAAAGCAGAGGGTATCACCATGGCTATCCAATTTGACCATGGCGGCCAGTCTGTAGTCTTCAAGTAATAAATTATGGCTTGACTCTAAAGAATCAAAGAATGGCTAATTCAAAGTTTTTGATATAGTTGTATTACATACGAATAGATTTGTTAACCTGAGTAAATTTGGCTTAAGTAATACAATAATAGGATTGACAGATTTAGATAGAATATTTCAATATTTTACAAAGATAGATTTCACCATGTCCTATTTCCAAACTAAATAGAAAGTATTAAACTTAATAAATTTACTAATCGACTATTTAATCCTGATAATTTAGCAAAAAACTGCATAGTAAGTTTAAAATTTATCTTTTAGAATCTTTCTCATTTGTCTATGAAAATTTGGTTTTTTTTTTAAAATGAAGAGTTATTAACTAAATGCTAATAGGATGCTTCAGAAATATAGACTTTATATTTATATGACTCAAGATAAAATATCGAAGTGTTAATTTAGAGATCACACACATTTTGAAAGATTAAATTTCTCTAAATTGAGATAAGCGAAAAACACTTGGTCTAGGACATATGTAAGTACGATGATGTGCTACTTGAATAAATATATAAAACATTAAAAATAAATAAGCAAATTTTTCAAGTTTGGATATGTGAATATAAATGAAAATCAATCAATGATCTATTCAAATATAATAGTTGCTGTTTAGAAATTTAGAGACTAAATTTTAATTTTGATTGCAATATCAACGTTTGCTATATGAATTTTCTAAAAAAAATTTTCTTATAAGAAGAATTCAATGAACTCTCAAAATAGCGATACTTATTAAAAAGAATGCTTCAAAAGTGAATTTGGAAAATTATGCATCAAAATGATAAATTTAAAATAGAAGAATTCCATTTCTAAAAAGATTTGGATTTTGAATTAAATTAATCTACGTAATAAAATGAGAGCCATCTATAATTATTAATTTTTATTTTGCAAAAGAAGAGTATTATTTAATTCATTTAAGAAAATTTAAATTATTAAAAAGGTTTAATTGGTTGAATTTAATTATTTGTAACCTACGAGATAGGTTTTTTTATTTAATAGTTTGTGAAAATAAAATATAATTGGATTTACTTTTTAATTATTTAAAAATGTTTTATATAATATAAAAATAATTTAATGAGGCTAGATAGCAAATTTTAAAAATGTTTAGTTGAATATTTATTTTATATTGTAATAACAAAATAAGATGAAAAATATTGTAAACAATTATTTTGAAATGATGTTATAAAAATATATAAGATTAGCTATTTATTGCTTCTTAGACTTTATCGCTCTTTTGAAAGTATCCTCTCTCAGCAAATAAGAAAAAGGTTTGGTATAAGGATCCGCACTAATCTAAGAAAATTCCTTAATTTTAGATGTGGGCTTTCTATTTTTAAGAGTGCAATAAGAAAAAGAAAGCCTCTCTCCATAGTAAAAGCAGAGCATAAGTTGCAAGAGACTCCTCAGATTATTTAACAATAAGATAGTGAACACTCTAAAAGTTTAAATTACAGATTATAGAGCAGATGTACTTGAATTCCTATAACAATTTTTATTTGAATTTAAAAGAACAATTTAGATACATCTAGAACTTTCTCTATAAATTAAACAAATATAGTCGAAGTAGGAAATATTTAATAGTATTAAAGATCTTGAATTTATGCTGCATTTAATACTAAAAAATTAGCAGATTTAACTAGATTCATGTGAGATAAATAATAATTTGTTCTGTATTTCAAGCCATAAGAAAAGTTTCTATGGATGGTCAGAAGTGGAGTTTTAATTTTTGAATACAGTTTATGAAGTAGAAAAGAAGAGTTAGATGATTGAAGATAGGGGAACCTTTTTAAAATGCAACATTAATACCACTTGTAACTTTCTCAGACCAAATACAAAAGGATATTAAATTTGTTGAATAGGTATACAAAGGTGTCAAACATCTAAGTCTTACGCTTTAAAGAAGCCAATAATTGGATATAATTAAAGCTATATTGAAAACTAGTGCTTAAAGCCTTTAGACTTTAAATTTATATGGATAATATTAGAGTATATGGCAAGTATTCCAAAAAGAGAGACCTCTTCAATTTTAAAAGCTTTAAAGGAATACTTTAGGTTCAATATAACATAAATTTTAGTAAGGTATATTATAATAATAAGAAAAAGAAGAAAAACAATTAACTAAAACAATTGAATTGGACCAATTAATGAAATTGGTGAATATCATATTAACATAACTCGAAAACAAAGATTATCACAAATTAAAGAAATTTAAATTAGATTTCACAGATTAAATTGATTTATTAAGTTTAAAAAGGGGTTTTAAATTTTGGAAAAAATTTTTTATATATTCTTACACATGATGGAACTAGAAGTATCAAATTTAATGTTTGAGACACTATTATTGGCAGAAAAAGAAGAGATTAATCACATGTATAGTTCTACAATTTACAAAAATTGTATCTTGAAAAGGATAGCACATGGGAAAGAAAATTAAATTGTAGAGATCAGAGTTCTTAAAATAAAGACGTAAAAGTCAATTATTTATAAAGCGTAGAATGAACTTATTTATGGATAGCATTTATAAAATTTTAGACATAGAATTTTCTTCTTTTTGATTCTTTAATAGAAATAAGCTGTCCTACTTTAATTTTTTTGTACAATATTTATAAGAGACTACTTTGAGCAATTTTTTTTTAGAATAAAATTTTTGATTGTATTTAACAAAAAAGGTATTTTTAATATTTAAATTTAAAAATTTAAAATTTTTTTAACCTAAGTTTTAAAATTTTTTTAAATTTTAAAAAATTACTAAAAAGAGGAAAAAAATTTAAATCTTTTAATTTTTATTTCAAAAAATTTTATTTCTTTTTTTAAATAATTTAATTTGCTTTTTAGTGTTTTGAAGCAAACAGAGAAGCTGTACTTAAAATATATTCTATAAATATAAAATAGAGAAAACCTTGTTCTAATATTTACTATCGCCTCGAACGTGCTGAGGCAAATGAACTCGAAGATGCAGGGCAGCCTTTTCAGTCTCCAGTTCCCCCGCGAGGTTTCCAGGCAGCACACAATTCAATTTAATTTAATAATTAGTATAATTATTGTGAATAAATTAGTTGAATGCTGTTGGGGATTGACGTGTCCCATGGCGGGAGCAAGTCGATCGTTGGGTTCTGCGCCACCTACAATAGACAGATGACTTAATACTACTCACATCAAATCGTCCAGGAGAAGAACAAATTAATTATACATTATATTTTTGAGTTTTCGTATCATGTAACCAAATTTAATTACAATAGAAAAACCAGTTTTATCATTGCTGCTAAAATTTCTTAGATAATTCACAAATTTTTTTATTTAAATAAATAGATACCCAAATTTTAATGAGATTAATCTCTTTTTTATTTAATTTGAAAATTCTATCGTTAGTATAATATCGCATAACTTTCAATAAAATTAATAGATTATAAATTTGTAAGTTTTATTATGAATAAAATATATTTGCTGATTGAGATTAAAAATATATCCATGAGAGAAATGAAGAAGAATAATTTGGTTTGTGAATTTAAAAGCTAAATATAGTGTTTGAGATTTTCTTAGAAAATTATTGTTGCAGAATAAGCATAAGCCAAAAAAGTGCAAAAATACAATAAATAAATTAACTGCATAACAATTAAAAGACCTATAATGAAGATTTCAAAATTATCCTGGAAAATAAATAGCATATATATGTTAACAAAAATGTTTATGTTAAATCTAATACTTCTTACCTTCATTTGGAAGATATCTTGAAATATTTAAGTATGTTTTTTTTTTTTCAAAACAAAATTTAAAATTACTGTTCTAATATAATTTTTCCTATATATTTCTATTAATTGACGCATATTAATTATTTTTAAAATTTGTTTTGCTAAATTTGTATAATTTAATTTTAAAAATTTTTAAATAGATTGAAAAATTAAAATAAATGTGAATGAGATATTTCAGATACTAGCGCATATTTTGCTATAGATACTTAAGCTATGAGGAGCTATATTTCAAAATATGCAACTTGAGCCATTGAGAGAGATCTGATGTGGTAAACTCTAAACTAATCAAAGAGCAGAGATTCACTCTAGACTTAAGAAACTTTTAACCAGACGAATAAAGAGGTCGTTTGCCTTAAAGAATGTTCACGCATGCATCCTTTCAAAATAGTATTGTAGAAATAAAATTCAAATCAAAAGATAAAAAATTGTATTAATTTTAATTTTAAAAGTTCATATAAATATCATTTATTTATTTTCATACATAGATCTATCAAAAATTATAATAAAAAACATAAAAATATACTCTTCATCTATAAATTCAATTTGTACGAATTTCAATATTTTTTAATTAATTTTAACTTCGCAATATTATCTTTCAAATGTTTAATAAACCCAGTTAAAATATTTTATTAAAAAAGGAAAATATTTTGTAATAGAAATTAAATTATTTATTTATTTAATCAGTATGTTTTATTTTTGAATTGGGGTTTAGGCTAAAATTGAAAGCTTTTCCATCAAATCGTTTAGGCGATTACGAATTCCTGTTAAATGTATTAAGGAATACGCAAAACGAAGTCTAAATTAAAGTAACCTTTCATATGAAGTCTGATATAATTCCCTTCTTAACTGAACTAAGAACAAATTCCAGGATAAATATTAGCTCATGTAGTTTTCTAATATCTTGCGAAATAAACTCTAGCTGCTTGCTTGACCTCGCTCAGAATTGTAGTAGTTTAAAGCTTTTTTATCCCAGCTTTAATTTCTCTGAATAAATTTAATTTAGTTCTTCAGAGATAAAACTTAGGAAACTATTAATCTATCCCATCTTAATGCTGATTCCAAACCCATCATTAGCACAGCCTATATTTTCAAATTTAGAGGAATTAGCACTTAATTTTGAACAATATTATATGCATTCAAGAGCTATTCAGGGCTATTAATAAATTGCTAATTCATATTTTGCAATGTTTGAGAGCAGCTGGTAGAAAATATAAATTCTAAAACTATATTCTCCTATAGAAATTTTTAGCACTCTTATGGAAAAGTTACCAACAATGAAGCGTCTCCAATTCTTTAAATATTGCAAAACTAAATTATTTAAAAGTATTCTTATTTATTTTATAAAAATACTTTTTGTTAAAATATAAATTTCTGAAATTATATAAAAATAATAGGAGGGAGAATGCCAAACTCACAAACATGATTAATAAAAGCATCCTTTTCAATAATTAATCATTTGTCAAAGTGGCGAATAATTGAGTGATAGTACAAAATCTTCTAGAGAGACATTTTTTAAATTACAGATACAAAACTTTTAACCAAAATAAATTAGTTAAGAATTTGTAATTCGCAGTTTTTCCGAAAATATATTATTTGACTCAATGCAAAAATTTTAATCATAGAAATCCTTAAATTTAGAGAAAATTATAGATGTAATGTCTATTTTTTAATAAAAATAATAAAATATTGAGAGGAGGTTAATGTCCGTCCCTCCTCCCAAATATATTTAAAAATTAAAATAAAATGCGGATAAATATTCTTAAAAATTATAACTTTATCAATACTTAATTTAAAATGATTGGAATTATTTTAATTCTGATACATTTGACTAAATATTGCGAGAGTTTAGCTAAAATCTGCCCCCTTAAATAGCTTAAAGAAACGATGACTTTGAATTAATTTTGAAGCTTGAGAATTTAAAAATAACATATGAGCATCTGATGAACATGCTTTACTTGAATTTTAATTAGCTCAAAAGTTCACTCACACTTAAATTATCAGTAAAGATCCTGGACTTGACACAACTTCTTGACTTAAACTATAAAAAATAATTGCTAGAAATGTACGAGTTCTCTCATGATGGAATGAATATTACAGTACCTTCTATTTTAGCAAATTTCAAATTTTAAGAAGGTCAACTAGCACATCATGAAGGAGAGATTGAGGAAAATCAAGAATGCAAAATCAAAATTCAATTTTAAACTAACAAGGTGTTTTTAAGTTTACAATTATTACAAATAATTTAAGAAGTTTTAGAAATTTTTTTATTTAATAATAAGATATTTTTTAAATTTATCAGCGAAATTATAATTTAAGATTTTTTTTTTCTTTTAAAATGCTTAATATATAAAAGTCGATAATTTAATGTTGCTATAAAGAATTTATTAATAGTTAATAATATTCATTTATTGACTTTTGATTGCTATGAAAGAAATATCAGTTATATTGGTAGTAATTTTCCTTTTTTCTGACTTATCACAAATTCCATACTAATTTCTTATTATTCATGCTGCAAGAGATTTTTGTGTATTGTTATATGATAGAGTCAGTAGTGCTCCATCAAATTTTTTAAAATAGCAATAAAGATTCCATTTTTAATAAAAGAAATAATAAAAGCAATACAAATTTATTAAATAGAATTTATATTTTATTAAACTTATTTTGAATATTCATTGATATCTCTCTATTAAATTGTTTTTGAAAGAGGAAGTTGATTATGATTTCCTCTCGCAATAGATTGATTCTATTTAGTTTTTGATGAAGTCTATATTAAATTTTATAGACTTGCTTGGAGATCATCCTCCTCAAATTCTCCTCACTTCCTCTTCCTTAATTATTATTGTTCCTTTGTGTAGTAGTCTATTGGAAGAAGTAGATTGGAATCATTATCACTGGATGAAGAGTGATGGCCTTGCAGAAATTACTGTTAAAAGGTTTTTTTCTCTTATTCTTTCCGGAACGAAGATTCCGCCCATCACCTATCAAACTTTTCAAATTGCTATCAAATTCTTTACTTATTTTCCATTAATTTACTATAATTAAAGTATAAGAAACCTCAGAATCATAAAAATAAAAGCCACTCTGGATTAGGTTCAATAAAGCCAAGGGTTTATTAAAGATGTCCTCTACTTTAGAAACCCTACTTATAATTTAAAGCACTTTGAAACGGCTTTGTTTAACATACTTTTGTAACTATAATTTTTATCATTTTCGCTCAGAGTTAAGGTTTAAAAATAAAATATTTTAACAAAAATAGCTTTACTAAGTCCATCTAAAGGTTATATGTGAATACTTTTAGCCAATATTCCTATTATTATAATAATTAAATATTTAAAATATGCACATTAACCAAATTACAATAATTTATAGATTTTATTAAAATGAAGCTTAATTTTTTATAATAATGACAGATACCTTAAAATTAAAAAAAATTTATAATAAAAACCATATGATCTCTAAATACCTCAGGCTGAATATATACACCTACCTCAATTTAAAAGAATTGGCTAGTCTAGTAGGCTCTCTCAGCAGAAGCGAATAAGAAATGCTGGGGGAGAGCCTTTCCAGTAAAATTTTATAATGAACAAAGGTAAGAAAAAAACATGTTTATAAGATAATTTTCGCTAATAAATTTGATTTTTCCAGTTGTAGAGGTCTATTCAAACATCTAAGGCTTCAAATTTTAATCATAGTTTATTTTTTAAGAAGGCAGCTGCATTTAATTAAAATCTATATATTAACCTATTTTTTCGCTATTGTAAAATAAACTTAAAAATGCATTTTTGAAATAATGCAACATTTATTAATAAATAATATAATTCAACTATCAAACTAAAGAAGCATATCATAAAATTCCCAGTATTAGCCCTTTTACCATTATAGAAGGAAAATAAAAGAAAATCGGTGATTTATTAAATAACAAATGGAGAGTTACAACTTCATGGATGTTGAAATTACAGATTTACCCCTCATCTGTAACTTGTTCGATAGAGAATCAAAATTTAATATGAAATTCTTCTTTAATTATCGCCTCGGCTTCTCTCAGTAGCGAGTAATTATATGCGCACTCTCATCAATTTCATAATCGTAGTCCTCAGGAACTTGTGTCGCTTATAAATCTGCACTGGACGCTCCTTCACAATAATTTACAGGATAAAAAGATATTAATTTCATGCTGAATCAAATGGTATATAAATTATTCGATTTGGGCACACTCCAACAGTCTCATTTTATTCAATTTTAATAATATATCTAATTTAACTCTCTTTTTTTTATTTAATTCTCGGCTATAATTAAATTTTGGTTAGATACAAATGTTCCACTATTTCAAAATTGCACTTATAAGTTTTTTTGCAAGCTAAAATAT
The DNA here is from genome assembly GCA_027382625.1 of Tetmemena sp. SeJ-2015. Lineage (NCBI taxonomy): Eukaryota > Ciliophora > Spirotrichea > Sporadotrichida > Oxytrichidae > Tetmemena > Tetmemena sp. SeJ-2015. The sequence continues at coordinate 45,748 of JAJKFJ010022266.1, read as the reverse complement.
AGATTATATTTAAATGCAACCATCCTCTAACAGATTAAACTGGGATTCAAATTTAAAGCATTTGATGTTAGAATATTTCTCGAAAACTGGAAGATTCAAATTTATGAGCAATAAAATTTTATTTTCTTACCTTTATTTTCGTTATAAAATTTTAGTGTCGAGGAAAGGCCCTCCCCCGAAATGATTCTAAGCTCTAGCATAATTTAGGAGAATATTATCGAATTAGATTTAAGAAATTATCAAAGAAAACTTATGAAAGGGGAAGAGTCCTTGGTTAATTTTCTCAAATTTAAAAATTGTTTAAGAGTAAAGCTATTTAATAGAATATTGCTGCTAATGAATGTTGAGAAGAGATGTGATCTATAGCAAAGGCTCTTCTAACTAATAAGAGAAAAGATTAATGATTTTCCAAATTTGGAAATCTAATTTGAAACTGACAATTCCTCTCGACAATAATTCTAAGATATTAAAATTTAACCTCTAATTGAATTCTAAAATATTCAATTATTTAAAATTTCAAGATTCTCACTACGACTATTCCATTTGTTTGAAATATCAATAAGAGTGAAGGAGCTACATTTAAGAAATGCAAATTTAGTGATTGATAAAGATAAGAGGAAACGCGATTATTAAAAGAGGCAATACATCATTGAAAAACTCATATTTGATAAAGTTCATATAAGTTTTAAGGTTAAAGATACTTAAAATCTCAAAATATTATTACAAACATAGTGTCATTAGAGATTAATTATAGTAATAGTTCTTCAAGCTTAATTAAGTTTCTATAAGCTATGCCAGAGAAGCTTAAAAACCTTAAATTACCCTCTTTAGATATCGAAGGCCTAGATTACTTAGGGTATCTGGAAACTCTCGCAAAATTTTAAAATTTAAAAGAAGTATTGGTGAAGATATATAGCGATGTAACCTCAATTGATAGTGTGCAAGTCTTCACTGAATATATTCCTAAATTTTGGGCAGATTTTTGCTTGAATTATAATGAAACAGATCAATTTGATTTTTGCGAATTCACTATAATTATAAATGCTAACTCTATAGACATAATATAAGTATTTCACTAAGTTTTGAAACACTAGTCAGCATTCAACAAAAAAATTATCTTAAATATATCTTCAGTCCTCTTAAGAGTTCCTGAACACTATCTAGAGTTACGAGATGAGAATCCATTCAATCTAATAAAATATTTTACGACTATAAATAGAAACAAATAAAATGCATTTTAAGTGGAGGAGAAATATTTTAGATATACCAAAAAGAAATCAAGCAACTCAAAGTAATCATGGCAAATTAGAATTTTAAGTTCATAATTTCATACTCGTTCTTACACATTAGTTTGATTTAGGAATTACAATCTAAAATGGTTTTAAATTTAAAATTTAAATATTTAAATTCTCTTACTTATTAATTATGACATAGAGATAAAATTATATTTAAAAATTGTTTCTTTAATTCTCGAACAATATCAAAATTCAGCACATGGAAATTCTCAAAAATTTCGTTAAAATTTGATTTTTAACAAATTAAAGGTACCAGCATTTATTTCTCTGAATAATTCAACATTTTTGACAAATTTATAAATCAGAATTTCAATACGAAACAAAAAATTGTTAAAAGATAATCAAACATAGTCTTCTTAATGGAATGATCAATATGAAGAATATATTAATTTTAAGCATAGATCATTTACTAAGGAATTTTTATAATTCATACGAAAAAGTTTGTTAATTTAAATGAAAATAAATAATACTTTATTAAATCATTTTTTTAAGCTTTGAATTTAATTCTATTTTTTAGGAATGATAATAATCTTTGCTACATATCTCCACGAATATAATTTTATGGTTTTAAATTGATTGAATTTCTTATAAAATGGAGAGCAGAATTAAGCATAGTATAAATAAAAGAGTATTTATCTTACTTGTGAATTTCTTTCTTTGTTTAACTTGAAATTTGGTTAATGGAACTTTCTATGGTATTCTAATAGGTCTATTCAATAAAAAAAAAAACTTTAAGTAAAGTCAGAGGTTATATAATTCTAAATTCATTAAACACCGCTTCATAAATTATAAATCAGGCATTTATTTTATTTTTTAATATAATTTTATCAAAACTGAGTTATAAATTCTTTGGCATATTTATGAGTAGCCTTTATAATTAAGCTGAAATTTTTTATATTTAGTATGATAAATTAGTTATTGAAAATATAAATAAAGCAAAATATATTTTTAGCATGAGAGAGGAGGAAAGAAATGAGAAGCAAAGACTCTCATAAAATATAAAAATATGTTACATGTATCTGACTGACCATTAATTATAGTTGGTTTATCTATCTGGTAGCAAAGCTTAATTAAATATTTGTGTGATATACTCATCATCTCAAAGGACAAAGAGTCAATATTAAACAGTTATTGATAGCTAGAAATGTAGGTATCTCTCCTTAGAAAATATAAGTTATTACTCAACTACAGATCATACAATGATTAGATGCAAGAGATATATGTCAAGGAACAACAGAGAAGGGAAGCTCACAATAATTTTAATAATTACTTAAGAATACTCTTATTAAATATTTACCTAAGACTATAGAAGTGTAGAGAGAGAAATATTTATAATTTAATTAAATATCTTATTTTCTTATTTTGAGTAAGTAAACTTAGCTTTATTAGATAAATAGTAACTTATATAAGAACACTCAAAGCAAGAGAGAGATAGCATTTCTAGATAGCTGGAGTATTCCACAAATGAGAAAAATTTGCTCACTAATAGACTAGATGAATTTGCTGAGAGACATTTTTATAATATATATTTGAATTTAATTATATTTTTAAATAAGAAGAACCTTAAAATTCTTAAGAATTTATTAGATATTTCAGTTTGATAGCTTTATAATTTTATTTATCAATAATAAAATGGATAAAATTCTAAAAGAAAAAAAAGAATTGATTTTAAATATTTCTTGAGTGAGAATTTCAATAATTTGTTAATAAATTTACTCTAACTATGATTTCTTTTGTGATAATTTGAATTTGATACTGTTATATAGATTGAGAGAAGTAAAGTTGAAATAAGTAAAGCTCAGGAATAATTGCACAATGTAAGCATCGAGCTATAGGCCTATAAGGATTTAGAGGAGAAGTATGATGAGCTGAATGCAGAGGTGATTTCCCTTCGCCTGACCAATGAAGAGTACAAGAAAAATTTAGCACAGAGAGTCAAAGAAATTATGAGGCAGCAAAATGAAATAGAAGGCCTTAAGAGGTCTTAGTCCTAACAAATAGATGCACTAATGAGAGAAATAGAAGATGGACAGGCTAAGATTACATAAACTGCTAATGATAAAATAGAACTGAGCCAGTAAGTGGCCACTCTTCAAGCTTAAATTCAGATAAAGGAAAAGCTTATAACTCAAAAATAAGAACACCAAGAAGAAGAAAGAGAAGCTCAAGATAAGAAATTGAGACTCTTAAATAAAGAGTTAAAGGAGTGGCAAGAGCAAGTTTCCCTTCTTGAATCTTAGAAACTCGATTTGACTAGAAGGATTCAGCATGTAGAGGAAGCATACAAAAGAGATACATAACTTTTCAGAAAGGAATCTATTAAAAGAGATGAGATATATGAGGAAGATAGACTTGATCAAGAGAAAGTTACACAAGCACTTAGAAAGAGCATTGAAATGGATTAAGAGCTACTAAGAAATTAAAAGAAGGAAAGTGAGAAGCTTGTTTCTACCATAGATCTTGGACTTGAAAGCTTTTTGAGGGCAGTAGAATTATGCCATGAATAGCACATAAGCGGAGAATCTTAAATTTGCAACTGCAAAGTAAATGCAAATTCTATTTTCCAAGGCCTAAAGAGAAAATGCGAGAGCATGAAGAAAAATTTGGAATCTCACTTGTTCTACCTTTCAAACTCAACTCACTAGGAGTAGATTGGAAATCATGGCACAAGAAACTTTGAAGGTAGAAATCAAAATTAGACTGGCTCAACTTCAACGGCTGCTAAAACAATTTACGTTGACAAACTCAGTCAGTTCTAAAATATACTACTTTACATATTTTCTTGAGTGAAGAAAATACAAAATTTAAGAAATAAAGATCAATTGCTATGCTAGGCATAGGATGATACTATGGATTTATTATTCTTTATAGCATAACTGGCTTCATTCTTTTGATTGGAGAGAGATTTGTACATATCAGCGCAAAGTAGATTAGAAGAAGGTGTCATGTTCTCCTTGTTTATTAAGTTTTTGGTAAGAGTGTGTTGAATAGTTTAGAACTGACTCAATTTAAATAATAATAATAATAATTAAGGGAATTAAAGGGCCCCCGGCATAAATAAGATAGGCCGTGACGTCAATGATATTGCTGTGACGCACTTATCTGACGCACACAAACCTACCAGCCGAATAGGGATATTAAACACGTGGCACCCCCGCCACCTCACACTCTGAGCAGAAGCCCCCGGCTTCTGCAGACCATCCAAAAAAAACCTGAAAGGAGAAAAAAAATCCGGTAGCTTCGGACCGGGAGCAAGTCGCTGCTCCTTAGCGTCTGGCTTCGCTGTCCAACTGCATGACTGAGTGTTTGCCCATAGATCTCGTCCCTCCACGCCTAACAGGATTAGGAGGGTGAGTGGGAACCACTCACCTTTGATTATCTCTCCAGTGAGCAGCTCAACCACCTTCCCCAGGGCTTCGACTGCCATTATCCCTTGCCTCTTTTAAGCACTCACCCACCAGCCAATGGATTACCAAACCAGAAAGCCTTCAGGGAAAGGGCGACCGGTGCCTAGTGCCGGTCGTGTGCGTCCTGAATTTTAACTTTCTAATTTAATAATCTGACTCAATTTAAATAAATATTATGTAATGACTCTAATAATTACTTTATATAAAAGATTTTAGTTTATTTCCTAAGTAAAATGAAATGCTCACTAATTGTTGAATTAGTAAATTTTGATGCTCAATTATCACCTCAATATTTTATTGTTGAGAGCAAATTAGTTTAAGAATAAAGTTTTAAAACTTATCTGAAGAAAGTAGCTTTTTGAATTTCTTTCAAATTATTATAAATTATAAATATTAATACTAATTCCTTATTTAAATCTTTCACTATTAATATTTGGAATGGTATTTGAGTGTTCTGTTATCTCAATAATTTTAATCTCTAGTTTGTGGATTTCCTGTTTCAGATTAGCCACATAGTTTGTGAGCTCAGTTTACTTTTCTTGATTCTTCGCGATAAGTTCTTCATTTTTCTTCAACTCTGATGAATGTTTCAGAATCATTCCATATAAATTAAGGAAATATCCAATTAATTAAGTTTTAAATAACCATATATAATAAACAAAGAAGAGTCATTTTATTTTAAGATCTAAATAAAGTATGATAATTATTGCTTGCACTCTTTGATCATGCTCAGCAGTGATTTCCTTAGCTTGTTCTCTGAGGAGTCTTTCCATCTTCTGCTACAGCTCATCTAGTTTAGCCTGATACTCCTTGTCAACTTGCTTCCTTTCTTCTCTTTCCTGCCTTAACTCACTTTCCCTTCTTGATTATTATGATCCTCAACAATGATCTGTAGTTGATCTCTGCCTTTCTTTACTCACCAACTAATTGCTCTCGAAGCTCTCCAATTTCCCTTGCTTGATCTTCCTTCTCTTTTCTAGTATTATCATATTCTAGCTAGTGCCTTTCATGTTGAGAGACTTCCAACTGAGACTGGAGTTTACGATTGATGTCGAGCAGCTGCTGTTTCTCAAGGCTGAGTCTTTTGGTTTCATCTTGAAGTGGCTCAAGTGAAGCAACCTATCTCTCCAAGTCCTCCTTTTCGTAGATGAGCCTCTCTTTGTCTTTTTATAATGCTTGATAATTAGGGTTATGATGATGAGTATATCTGATTGGAGTTGGATTGCGTCTTCAGTCATTTTCTGGATTTGGAAAGTTTAGTGCTGGTCCTGGTTTTACAGCTCCTAGCAGAACCTGTTGACCTCCTGCAATTCTTCAGAGAGTCTAAATATATATTTTCTCTTATATGGTTTATTATTTCCTCCTCTATCTCTACGTGGAGTCCTTCTATTGCATCTCTGCATTTGAGAAGTAGAGCGTCTCTTGCCGATGGGCCAATGTTAGGCTAAAATATAAATGCTTGTGCACACCAACATCTGACTCGTCGCCTGAGTTTATGATGGACTCATTCAAATCGTTTTGAATTTCGTAATCATCAACATCTGTTGCTTGGGTCTGAGAGAGGGTAGCTCTTATCTTTTGACCTTGCATAGTCTGGTTGTTCATTTTCTTGAAAGATAACTCATCTAAATGAGGAGGTCTTAGGTGGAAGGATTTACTTGCCATTTCAATTTCTTCTAATCTTAATTCAAATTCTAATTTAAATTCATCAACTTTACTGTTAAGCAATTTTATTCCTCTCTCTCTTCTTACACTAAATTTAAAACTAAAATTTAATTGGATAAATTTTACTTTCAGTATAAAATTTAAACAAATTAAAAGTCATAAAGCTTTATTTGAAAAAATTACTGTTTAAAATATAAGATTGATCATGTTTTAAATGTTTTAAATAAATTCGGATTAAAATACACATGAGTTTTCTATCATTGAAATGTTTAATAGAATTAAATGCTCAAAGAATCAATTACCAAATTATAAATAAATTTAAATTGAAGAGAGATATAAATGTAAAATACTAAGGATTATTTACCTATTGATCTTGCTAAGATTAGAGCATGACTTCAAAATATGAAGAAGTTATGACAGTATGATAAATAATCTTTCACAGACTTATATGTATTACTGATTGTAATTTGCTATCTGAGCTGATAAGAGATATAAATATTTTCAATATCTGAATGCCTAATAACTACTTACTCAAAATATATTTTAGATTTTGATTCCTTCTTGAATTTCTTGTCTTATTAAATTAATTCTCTATAATTTAATAGCTCAGTTTCTATTTAGTAATTGATGAAGTCTTAAAATTTAATTAGTATTTAACTTAAAATGCAAATTGCTTTTTATTCTGAGAAGAAATTTGAAATAATTTTAAATTTTTGTGAGGAAATGCTTTAATTATGACTAATGATAATAATATATATTTCTTAATGATTGAAGCGACTTAATTGCTATTTTCAAATAAATATAAAATAAATATAAGCTTTGGGCTCGTTTTCGTCCCGAACTGATCCTTGAGAACGTCTCAGCTCTTGCTAGGATGCATCTTGGCTGAAATTAAAGAGTTTTAACCTTAGTTTATTAATTCATACTATCATTTGCAATGCTTATGTAAACTCAAATTCTGCTTTTTAAAGCATAAAGATGTCAACATTTTTGCCATTTTTATCAAGGATGAAATTAAAATTACAAATATCTGTAATAATTAGATGTTTTTATTAATATATTTTGAATTATGAACAGGTTCTAGAATGACTTAGAGATTTTGAAAATTAATTTCTCAGTTTCTCTTAAATTCATAAATTTTTTATTGAAAATGGAATAAACATTTATTCATTGACATAGAAAGAAGGGATATTTTCAAGATAAATTTATTCAAAGATTTTTAAATGAAGACATTATAAATCTTAAGTCTAATATCTTTTCTCAATATATTTTTGAATCATAATTTTATAATATTTATATATAAATCTTAATTTTAATTAGTAAAGCTAAATTTTTGAGTTGGAAATATTTTATAATTTAATTTTTAAATAAATAAATGAGCAAGAAATTAATTTCTGCAAACCAACTCACATTTTAAGCAAAGAGTAAATCTAAAAAGAAGAAAGTGCAACTTCCAAAAATATACAAATCAATAAGACAAGTAATTTATTCTTTCGCAAATTTGCGAGAGATGGTGATGAAACTCTCTTTATTGAGTAAATGTGATAGAGAGACAATTGAAATCTCTTCATTTTTTGAAGATACAAATTTAACTCTCATACTAATTGATGCTTAATTAGAGGGTTGCGAACGAGATAAAATGGGATAAAACATTTATAAATTTAAAGAATCGTATGCTACTAAAATAGCTAATCATATTAACCTCTAAATTAACAATGAAATTGATTAATCCTTGATTACTAAATGTTTAAAAATACTAGATGAGACTACTAACATTACCAAGGTTTCTCTGGGCGTTAGAGAATCTCAAAGCACAAAATTATTACTCGACTTAGTAGAAACGTTACTTATTTATAAATTATTTAAATCAGAAATGTAAAATATTGTCGAGTAGTAGCCGTTAAATCAGCTATTCAGAAACAAAAGGGACAAACTTGCCAAATCTCAATTGTAATTTCCTATATTTCTTCCGATAATTTTTTCCCCCTTTTGAAATTTATAGTCTATTCCTCATTTCCAATCTTTTTGGACTTTAAATTAAAATCCTATTGATAGAAAATTGAATAAACTATAGAAGGGGTAGGTTATATAAAACGATATGTTAAAAAGATAAATAGTATTTATAATTACTATTTAATTACCTTTAATAAAGTAGAGGCTAGAAATGAGTAACGACAGAGATATAAATAGAAATATGATTAGGGGTAGGAGTATCTTGTTTTCAAGAATTTAATGTGAGGGATATCTAGTTTTACCAAATTTTTAGCTGAGGGTTAATTCCTTTTTAAGTTTTGACTCGCTCCGATCATCTCCTATATTCGTTGCGTCGTTATTTTTATAAGTGATATACATTAGTTAGATTTATACTTGTTCTGAGACTGTCATTTAAAATTAATTGTTAATTTAAACTTTTATATGGCCTGAGGGTATCTTATAAATTATGGAATTATAGCTGAGAATTTAAAAAAAGAGAATTAAATTAGATATTAATTTAAAATGGAATAAATCAGTGGGCAGTTGAAGTGTGTCATATTTAAATAATAATTACACCATTCGATTCAGCATAAACTTCTAAGTACTTTTTATCCTTGCAACTTTTGAATGAGGGTCAGGAAAAAGTTACAAGTGACACAATTTTTAATGAAATCGAAGATGAGGGATGAGGAGATGTGCGTGAGTCAAATCTAACTCCTGAGAAGTGCTGCGTAGATGATTAAAGAAGAAACTCATATTAATTTTCCGATTCTCTATAAAACAAGCTGCAGATCAGGGAGTGAATCTCAGATTTCAACTGTCACGAAGTGCAACTCTCCATTTATTATTTTAAACAATCACCGATTTTGATAAAATTCCAACTATATTTTCCTTAAGATAAAATTTAGAAAGTTATTTCATTTCTTTTACGGCAAGAGCCAGATTCATAAGAATTTATTTATGCTAAAATATGAAATTTACTCGTTAATTTGAGAGTGAGAATTTAAAAAAAAAATTATTTTTATTCAAAAGTGTATGAATATTTTAGTAACTTTCATTCTTTGAAAGATATTTGTTTGATTTTATATTTTGATTTTGTTTATTTCAATTAAGACTCTAGTAAGTCTATATTTTATGAAAGACTACCCATAAAATTTTATGAATTCTAAATAAACTATAGAGCCATCAACAAGACTTAATATTTTTCCTTCAGCTCTTTGTTTGAAAGGTCAAATTATTTTAGTAAAGACGAATTTCTGAATTTTAAGCAGATGGAAAATTATTTTCTAAATACAGGAGAAATAATACTTCATCAAAGCTTTTATGACACTATGGTTTGGCTCTCTACTTCACATTCTTTGCAAGTTCAAGTCATATTTATGGAGTTTGATCTTCAATTTTCGCTGGAATTCTTGCTCTCATTTTGCAGAACAGTCGAGATAGTATAGCTGAAGAGCTCTGAAATCTCCTTGAACATTCTACATTCTTCTCATCTACTTTTCTCTTACTGCGGTTGCCATTTGACTTAGAATTCGCTGTTTTTCTTTCGCCAATAATGAAGTCATTCTCAGTCTGCTCCACTATTGTTTTTCATGTTTATTTATTAAAATGATAATTAATCAGAATAACTTAATTACATTCATAGTTTTAGTATTGAAATTAATTAAGATTACTTAAAAATTAATTCTCTTTATTGAAAAACGTCTTAATGTAGTTAGGAGCTGATTCACTTATAAAGAAATCATGAGCTATTTATCTTAAATAAATTTAGTCTAAACTTAATTACTTATTGCTTATTCTTAATTAATTTTAAGCCAAAATAAATAAGCATATTAAGATACTCTCTTTAATAATAATTTAGAAATTAAGAATGGAAGTCGAGCATGGAGCTTACTGACAGAGACCACAGTGTTGGGGAGTAAAAATAACAGGATTCACAGTCATTTGACAATTTCTCAGAGAGAAAAGCAGAGGAAGAGACGTGCAACAAGTTGCTTGACCTCACATGAGAGAGCATCTATGCTATCTCAAGTTCATCGAGAAGAGATAGATAGAACCCTATGTACAATTGGGACAGCAAATACATTGAATATCAGTTCTATCTTCAAAATATGCTCTGAGAGGAGATAAAATACTTCGTACCTTGGCCTTTGAGGAAGACTCATTTATCTTGTATTTCTAGCTATTTTAAATATCAGCTTAAAATCCAACATTTTCACTTTATCTAAATCCTATCAAATTAAATAAAGATTTTTATTTTTAATTAAATTTTAACAGTCATTATTTTTAGCAATTCTTAAGCAATAAATATGATTTATAAAAATTTAAAATTAAAATAAAAAAATACATTTGATTCTTAAAATTCTAAACCAATTGATCAAACTGGAAATTTTATATTTGCTAGAGTTTATTACAGACATAAATATTGAAAATAAATCTCTATATTGGTAATAAGCTATTTTCATATTATTTATTCATTTTTCAATTACTTTGATTTGGTACTTATCAATATTTTGAGACCTCACATCTGTTTTATTGTTAGGTGAAGGATTATAAAATTCATCCTCAACTTATCAACAAAGTTAATTTAAATTTAACTTTTCTTGAGTTCAAGTTGTTTTGTTTGTACAAATTAATATATAGAGTATTAAAGATTAAAAATAAAATAAATTTTAAACAAAAACTAAAATTTTTTAATAAACTGCATAACAATTTTGGTAGATTTAAAAATGACAATTTTTTTTTTAAAAAAAAATCAAATTTTAGAAGGTAAATATATGCAATCGATTTTTTCATGATATAGGCAATATTCTAAAAGGTGATCATAAAATTTTAGATTTAAATACATTTCAAACTCTTTGAATAAGGTAACTGGAAATTATTTCAACCTAAAACTTCAAATTCGGTGCATCTCTTTTGAAAATTCAGGATTCATTATGCAGTAGGCTTCTTTATGTCAGCTCTAAATTACTCGTTTCGCATTGATTGAAGAATCTCTCATAAGTCTGTCGCATCTCTATAAAATATCATACCATATTTAGTTTATGATATCAAGAAGATGCTTCTTTTTCCTGGCTGAAAAATATCTATCAGTAGAAGAATTTTGCCAAAATGAGCAGATGCGGTTTCAACTATTCCTTGAAAACTAAAATTTTTAAAAATCTGAATAAAAGTTTATAATTTAAAAAATTTTTTAAATTCCCCTTTCTGCAATTTTTTTGGTAATTTTTTTAAATTTAAAAAATAATTTAAATTTATATGCTCTTAATCTTTAAATTATTTTTAATTTTTGTTAATTAAATTTTTAGTGAAAAAAGGGTTTTAAAATTTACCCTTAAAAATTTCAAAATCAAGTTTACTAGATGAGAAGGGTGAAAAAATAAATAAAATGACTTTAACTTCTACTCCTCTTTCTTATTAAGGCTGAAATCATAATATTCATATCCTTGGTTTTGAGCTATTTAAAAAGCCGTGTTGTTAGTTGAAATTTATTGTGAAACTATCTTTGCTTTGTCTTTGAGCTAAAGTCTTTGATTGAGATCATGAATTTTGACTGCTATGTTTTTACTTTCCCTTTTTACATTGGAGTCTAAGTTCAAGAAAGCTTAAGAGTGCTAGCTCAATTTTGATGATTAAGTATTAGCAGGATTCTAAAATGTAATGTTTTAGGTATTGAGAGTAAATGCACTGTTATCCATGGCCTAGGTTTAGTCTATGTTGGTGTTTGCCATTGCAAAATTTTTATCAGTAAACTTATAATGAATGCAGTAGGTTCATTTTGAGCATTTGAAGTCATCTCAAATCTTGTTACTCCTAATAAGTTATTGTCTGTCGCAGCAGAGCCATCTAAAAAGAAAGATTTCTAGTTATTAAACTTCGTAGCGAAAGATTTTAAAGTAGCGCTATTCTATGGCCCCAAATCTTAATGCAAAGCTTTTGCGGTTCCTAGTTTAACCTTTGGTTTTCTTTTTTGCTGAGCTTTTTTGAACTTGGATACGACCACTTAAGGTTTCATTATCTCAGAAAGACCAATTAAAATATAACCAAATTACTGTTCACTTTTCCTTTCTGACTCCACTTTAATTTGAGAAGAAACTTCCAAGGTTTTAATTGTTTTTTTTCTAAGCAAATTTTGAATTAAAATAAAATTGGGTGAAGGCCATTCCATTTTATACTTCTTATTTAAAAGCTTTTTGGGTTGCACTGGAATACTGAAGGGTTTTATCGGTTTGAGCGGGAAGGGAAAAGAAAGGGGTAGATTTCAAACTTAAAGTGGGCCCAAAAATCTTTCTTAAAACAAAATAAAAAAAAGTACAAAATAATTTTTTTAATAGTGTTTAAACTTTTTAAAAAAGAGGGCTTTTACTTTTTTTCCGTGGGGACCGAAAAATCCAGAAACATAAAAAGTAAAATTAAACATGAATAAATTTCCCAAAAGCAATGAACTTAATCTCACTCGAAATTTTAAATTTATCTATGGAAAAAAAAGTGACCCCAAAAAAAATTTCCCCTTTAAATTATCTTTCCCCATTCTATGATTACTTAAAAAATAAATAAATTTTTTTTGAAAAAATTAAAAAGGCCCCTTTTCGAAAAATTTTGCCCTTTAAATTAAAAAGAATGAGCAGTGACAAAAGCACCTTAAAAAATTGCGAGTATATGGAGAAGAAAACATTTATGACGATCAAAGTAACCTTTCTAAAAAATTATTTTCTTATGATGTTGATGTACTCCCAAAAATAAAAATCTCTTCGATATCCTTAGTAAATCATTTTATATCTTTCAAGCATAAAATTATTTACCTTAATATAAAAGAGAGCATATATTTCTTGTCTAGGTCAATTTAGTTTTTCTTGACAATAAAAAGCAGCATTGCAGGCACACTTATTACCCACAAAAGTATGGCTGGAGCCCCGATTAACAAGCCATATTTGAGGTGATCTCCAGTCCAGCACCTTATATTTAGATTCTCTCTCATCCAGTATTCCCCTGAGTCAATCTCTATGCAATTGAAAATTCCAAATAAGAACTTTGTTATGGTTGGATGTAAAGTGAAAACTACCACAACGAATGCATTCTCATTTATTTTTTGTATTAAGGCCCCAGTCATCCACTTGTAGAAGTATTTAATAGGCAACTTTTTAAATTTAGAAACAAGAAAGAAAAGTGGAGAGTAAAAGATCATCGCCAAAACTGGAAGAAGAGTTATAAAAATTCCTTTGACATTTTAAAAAAATTTAAGATTTTGGGTTTTTTTTAAAAACCCTTTTTAATTTTAAATTTAAGCTCCAATATGAAGGAGAAAGCAATCGAAGTTGGTTACTCCCTCAAACATTTCTCCAAGAATGGTAAAGGCTTCGAAGAAATAATAAATTAAATTGTTCATCTGTATCGGAACTGATAAATTAAAAGCAGCAGCTGTCATCATAATCTGAAAATAGTTCGTCATCATTCTCAAAAGCACACTCGTCTCACTTTCTTTGCTTGATCTTAAGTTGAAATAAACTAGGAACTGGATAATTACAATAGCCGCCAAAACTATACCTATCATAGTTAGTATCGAAAGAGTAAAAATATATTTGTAGAGAAGCACTAGGACAGAAACCGCATTTGTTATTTTGCAACTTGAAATACTAGACTCCATTGTAAATTGAACATGTGTCACATAAATTTCCTCCATATCCCGGCTAGCATAAAACATCTGAAGTATTTTTATTTAAGAGGCAGAAAAGTTAGAAATTTAATTTATTATTTAAGTTTAATTTATAAAACCCTTGTAAAAGAGAATTTAAAAAAATCATTTATTAGATTTGCAATCTAAAATAATTATCATTAAGAGATTTAATATCGCTATTTTTTAATACCATTTGGGAATAGATTGATTTTCATTTAGTTGAAACAAATTAAAAATAAAAAATAATATTTTTAAAATTTTCTTCCAAGAACTATAGTTTTCCTGTGTGCTTTAAAAATGAATTTATTTTAGTGGCTTGATCTGCTTCAATCTAATTAAAAATAGTAATTCTATATTTAAGCTTTAATAGATGATTTCAATTATATTGCTTTAAATAAGAAGAGCAAAATATTTTAATAAAAAAATCCTTTTTGTTTTTATACGGGTTCCACATCTTAAATGAATCAATTATAATTTAGGTTTCTTAAATCATAAAAGGCCAATGATGAAATATAAATCGAATTTACTTCAAATATGAGTTATAGTAGGATTTAATATTTCATCAAATTAAGCTCTATGATGATTTCTAATATAAAATTATGCAAGGCGGAAAATTTTTTTGACCTCAATCCATTGGTGGAATGAATAATTGAAAAATACTATCTGTTACTTATTTATTAATGAGTGAAAGAATATTTTTTTCGATAAAATAATGATAATTTGAAATTATTTGAAATTATACCGCCTATGCAAGCATCTTCATTTAAGCAGAGATGAATCTAAAGAAAGAAAATGAAGATTTCCAGTAACCTTGATCAACATTTATCTGAGATCCGCTCACAAGTGGCATAGTTAATAACTAATGCACTCTACAGAAAATTCTTCAATCGAATATGTTCCTGATTCGCAAATACACATCTAAAAAAGAGTATTAGGGTTTAATCTTACTCATTATTTTCGAGGATTTCACCAAATGTGCAGTTTCTGAAATCGAGAGTAAATAATCTTAGTTAATCAAGTGAAATATAAGTTTTAGAGTTCTTAATAAGTCTAAAAATCTATAATATTTAAGAAGATACTTTAAACTTAAAGAAATAGTTTAGGCTGAAAATTATAATTAAAGATAGGGAATTGGTAAAATATCCCAAATCAATAGGTTGTGATGATCCTGAAATATTTTATAGTCCTGAATATAATTAAAATTTCAGTCTTTATAAACGCATCTCCTCCTAAAAAAAAAATTTATAGGCTGAATATTAAGTCATCGAATTTTGCTACGCCGTTAGAAACTGTTAACTATTTCATGCCTGAGATAGAACTAAGAGATTAACTTTTTGATATTTGAATGCTCCTATAAATTTTGAGACCTAAATAACTTACGACGAAGAATAAATTTAATTGGTATTTAATCATTGACCATTCTTTAATTATTTGAGTCAACTAATTCCACTGAGATAGTTCCTTGGTATTATTATCCTGAAGCTACATCTTTTGTGACTGAAACATCAATTATTTTGACTCCTACTGCATAGCTTGCAATGTTTGGGCCATAAACTGCTGTATTAGCTGTTCCAAATGAAGAATCAAAGCTATCTATCTGAGGAGGATAAGGTGTTGTAGTAAATTGCTCCACCTTATATCAATGCGAAATTTTCATCAAAGTAGCTTGAACTTATAGTGTAAGGGCAATAACCAGCTAAAGATAAATGAAACAGTAAATTCTTACAAAGCGAGCATATAAGAAAATTAAAATTTAAGTGATAGTGCTCCTCCTTTCTGGGATTTATTGTTTATAAACTTTGTATTTTAAACAGTAAGGTTCGAATTTAGAAGTCTAAAAATAAATCTGATGGCTCCTCCATCTTAGTTTGATTACAAGTTATGAAACGAAGAGTCTATCAGAGAGACTGTCGATTAGATGGTATAGATTCCTCGATCCGTGATAGATTGTTTCTTGAAACAATGTTTGGCTATTTGTAAAAGGGATCTAAAGTCATAAAAAAAAAAAATATGCTTACTTTTAAATATAGATTTTTTTGAAATACAGCTTTGAGTATTGAGCTTAAAATAAGTTTCCTGAAAAATTAATGAACTTTGAATTTTAGAAGGTTGAATTGGAGCTTCTCATTACATATATCATTGGATCGGAAAGTGGCTTTGCAAAGTTTGAGAAATTTACGCTAGAAAAGAGAGATTAGCTCAGATCAATTCTTATTAGTTGGTCATACTTAAAAAAATGTAAGTCTCTGCTTGATACTTTTCCCGAAAAAGTTATTTTAAAGGTTTTTTGGGAACTTTTTGTTTAAAAAGTTTCGTTGAATTTCATTTTAAATTAAAAATTTTCACTCTTTCTAATGAAAATTACTTTTTTGGAATTTCAAAAAGTATTTCAGTTTCATGCTGCCAAACGATGACTAAAATAGATTAACTTCTAGTCTGTCTTCCTTAATGTTGTTATAGTTAGCACTCCTTGGAGCCCTTTTTATTGCTAAACACTTTTTAAACTGTAATTTACTTTATGATGATTATAGGGGTGTCACCCCCACCAAAATTCTCAAAAGTACATTTCTTAAGAGTGGTGCAAGGACTAAAATTTTTTCATAAAATAAAAATGAATTTTAAAAAAAGCTTTTTAAATTCCAAAGTTTAACTTTAAAATTTAAAAATTGAGGTTTTGAGTTTTGGAAAAAATTATATCTTCCGTTGCTAATAGTTACGTTTCTCATTTGCAAGAATCCTTGAATAACTTGAATGTAAGATGTATCTACTTTAGAAATCACAACATCATTAATTTTTGTGTTGAATATAAGCACAAAGGATTAGAACCCATTAAGAAATTTTGTCTCTGAATTAAAGGTACAGCTACTAAAATAGATTGACCCCTTCATGACTTATATTTAACAAGAATTTATATATATTTTCTTACATAGGATAGTAATACGATTTATTAACTAATACTGAATAAGTGCCCGGAAAATTGTTTTTTTAATTTTAAATTTTTTTACTTTAAAATAAGTTAGGGTTTACCTTTTCAATTCCCTTTTAAAATTTTAGGGATTTTTGAATTAAATCTTTAAAAATTGGGTTTAAAATTAAATTTTAAAATTTTGGGGAAAAAAATTTAATTTTTAAGTTTTTTAAAATTTAAAGAAATTAAAATTTTAAAATAAAAAACAAATGATAAAGGGGATAACTATTTAATTATTAAATTAAAAATATTAATTAATAAAATAAATAGATTGAAGATTAAATAGAAATATTTTATTTATTTAAAGTTTGTAGTAAAAGTACAATTTTACATGAATGAAAAACTATTGACTGAGTCACCAATGCCTATAAGAGAATTCTTCAGAGCAGAAACAAAAATATAAATATAACTGAGGTGACTATACTATTTCTCATTACAAAATAAGCATTGTTTTGAAGAGATGCTAATCCATTTTATTTAGCTCCGCATTTAAATGTATTTTTATAGATAAAATACATACAAGGTTTACAAGCTATTTATCATTATTTAATTATTATATTATAAGGGATATTTCAATAAAAAAAAAGCTATAAGGAATTTAAAAAGAATAAAAATCGAAAATGAAGAAATGCTCATTCATTTTATAATATTAAGCAATGATTTTTTAAAAAATTCACTCCAAGCTATTTTTATCATTTACCTATTATCTAAGTAAACTATGACTGATTTAACAGTAGAAATACTAAATTAATTATAATTTAAGGTTTTTTTAGCCTAAAAATATTAATATATTGTTTATTTGAGATAAAATATATCTTTTAATTAATATTTGATGAAATATTAATTTGATTGGATGAAAGTGCAATTATCGATTTCTACATATGACCCATAAAATGAAACTTATAATATAAACTTCATCTATTAAATTCATTTTAATAAATCAAATTACATCTTTTGATTAATTTAGGAAAAATCTCACTAATATAAAATAATAATTAAATGAATTTATTTATTTTTATGTAGGATTTTATTTAGCTTTATTGTGTTATTTATGATTCAAATAAATTAGAGAAAATATACAATTTTATTAAAATAATTGAGAGAATAAAATTAAAATAAAAGGCGAAAAATATTCCTCCATCCAAACTAACAATTAAATAGACATAAACAATGTTGTAGAAGTTAGATGATTGCATATAAACATAGGTATCTTAGTAATCTGCTAAGACAAAGCCTCCTCTGTTCTGATTAAATGCGTTTCTGATATTTGAGTTGTAGATTTAAAACTAACTGTTTGTCCTTACTGTCACGATAGAAGTCAAATTCGATATTACAGTATCCATCGTCATTAAAAATATATATATGACAATTGTCACGTTTCTAAAAGTTATAATTAGTGAAGCAGAGGTCCAATCTTTAGACTAGGGTTCGAAAAGAAAACTCGCCAGAGTAATATTTGTGAATTGAGAGTTAGTCATTACTATCTCGCTTATTAAGTTGCATTAAAAGTGAAAATAATTATTTCTCTTAATATTATTTTACTTTAATCTTACATAGGATAATAGTACGGTTTCTTATATAGTACTGTAATAAGTGCTGATATTTGAAATTGATTATTAATTACATTCCTAAAGTTTTACTTTACTTTACTATTTTACTTTAATATTGTTGTAATACAGTAAAATAATCGAACCTATAATTTAGGCTTTTTTTATTACTTTCATAATAAATTAACTTAAATTGAAATAGCTTAAATTTATTAAGTTCTTAAAAAATATCTATTTTTAATTTGGTAAAATTATATTTAGAGTTTTAATGTGAAATAGATAGCCAAGGGTTTTATAGTTGAAGTTAAGTTTGTCCATCTTAATATTTTATAGTATTTAGTTTAATAAAATAATTGATTGGTTAAAATATAATTCAAGAACTGCATCTAGAAATCAGTAAATTAACAGTTTTTTTTCAAACTAATAGCTTGCTCAATCTCTTATAAAAAAATAAATATGGCTCTCTTCTTTACAGCACCACTCACTAGCTAGATAATATATGGGTTTACAAAACTATTCTTAATCTAACTCTGTAGAAACGTTTTCCGTCCTATCTGACATTTGATAATTTACCTTTTTAATTTTATAACAATATCTTTTCTATTAAATTTTCGCATATTAAGAATTAAATCCATTTCAATATTTCGATATATTGTGAGGAAAAATAAATGAAAGATTTAAAATTATTCATGAACAAACCATTATTTATAAAATAGGAATCGGAATCGATTAAATTGTTTTCAAAAGACTAAGTAGGAGACTTTATTGTTTAGTTTAAGCTTGGAATTTTTATTAAATCGTAAAGAGTAAGGTCTTACTAAATATACATTTTATAAAAGCTAGAATTGCCTTATTAAAACATGATAAAAACAACTCATAGCTTATTATTTATATTATAGCATTTAGTCAAATATAATGATCAGTGTTAAAGTTAATTTTATCAAATTTAAAGAAAGTAGGAAATAAAAATTATTAGTTGTTTTTAAAATTTTTAATTAAAAAGAAAAATAATAGAAAATAATAATTACATTTTGCTAATAAACGAGTATTTTAAATATTATAAAATTCTTAATGTTATCAAAAGAAATACCAAGGTTTTACTCTGTGTAGAAATCATCAAAGGCAAATATTTACGTAGCTTTTTCAAAATAGCTGTCAGAAAATGAAAGATTGCTAAATTTTAGCTAATCATTACTAAAATGTTTATGCAATTAAACTAATAAAAAACAAATTGAATAGTCATTATCGGACGAAGTAAGGAGAAATAAATTATAATTATTTACGGAGTGGATCACTTTCATTGAAAGACATCAGTCGAACAAAAGATATTTGGGATTATTTGAATTATGAGTTTCTAAAGTATGAGTTTATATAAGCATCTCCTAATATCCTTGTGTAAGTGATTATCTATTTAAAATTAGAACATAATTTATTAGGAGAAAAGTCCCATAAATTGAAGTGCCAGAGAAATACACGTTGTTAATATAAATACCGTTAAAATCAAATGCTGCACTATTTCCGCACACAATTAAAAAAATTAACATTAGGTAAAATTAAATATATATTTCAAAAGTTCATTTTCGAATAATAAATATATATATATTGATCATATTAAAAGAAAAACAATATTTCGGAAGAAAGTTTAAATATCATTTAAGTGAATTTTTTCTCGGTTATATATTTTTAAATAGATCAAATGATTTTTAAGAGCCTCAGTAATATTTTATTACACCTTAAAATATCAATAGTGTTCAAACTTAAAATCAACACTTTTTATAGAATAAAGAGCAATTTGTTATTTTAACTCTTTACGATAAACTATTCTTACTTAAATTTTTTTTATAAAGTAAGTTGAGAATTATATTTAGATTAGAAGCTTTAATAGTAAATAAAATAATTTAATTTCTCTATTAAAAATAATATTAGAGGGCTTAATTATGGCTGGCCTGTTTTTAGATCTTTTAAAGTCTTGAATGATTGAATAAGCTCTAGGAGATATTCAACTTGAAAATCAATTACTTCTTAATTGCCTCTTATTTATTAAGCTTCCTACTTCTCTCACCTATAGTCTTTAAGAAGTTTAACACTAATAATAGCTTATTGTAAATAAAATAGGTTTTGAGTTTTATTATAACTCGGATTAAGGCTTTTTAAATTTTTAAATAAATGCTCGCATAAATTAAATCAGGCAAAAAGTAACTCATTTGAAATAAAAATGTTAAAATCTTTTTCATCATCATTTTTTCTCCTCAATTTGAGCTCAGTATTTTTATAATTATAATTTTAAATTAGAAGAGATGCTCCACTGACGCCTATGCTTTATTTTGGTTAAATCCTTAAAATTTACTTATGTTATCGAAAGTAAAAATAAAAATTAAAGTTGCGTTGAAAATTGTTAAGTTGCTCAAAAATCCATCGCTGTAAATTATCTAGTTACTGTAGACTGTCAAATCTTTGAAAACTGAATTCATCAATATATAAGTCTACATTAAAATTCAATGAGATATTTGTTTAATTTGTATTATAAAATATATTGAATTTAGTACATGCTTATTTTTAAAACCTTTTTGTGTAAAATATTAAATAATTATAAGTAAATTAATTATCGAACCCTTATCTTTGACTTTGTTATATGAATTTAAAATCTAAGTCATAAGAATTATTAATTTCATTTTACTCTTTTTGTATAAATAAAGACTAAAAAGTCCCTGAAAAGGGAGATGTTGTTGAAGAAAGCAACCTGTTTGTATTGGCATTTTAATCCACTATAGATTAATATGAATGATTATAGTCTTACTCTAGATTCTCAGGAAAGATATTCTATTCAGCTCTATATATTGTTGATTCTGAAATAAAAATGGATCCTTTGAAATAAATTATAATTTCATTTAAATTGAACATTAAAATTATAAGCTTTTTCTAAAATATAGATTATAGATTGATTGATAGTTACTCTGATAAATGGGAGAATCGGACACACATTTAAATGCTTTATTTTTATATTTATATAATTTCCTAATTCTTTATAAGTGAACTGGATAATTTCATCATTGTGAATTCTCTTCCTTTAATAACCTTCTTGTTTAAATTAATTTAGCATAATTATTTTTTTCAATTTATATTACCCGGGGATGATCAAATAAAGAAAGTCATAATTTTTTTAAAAATTAAATTATAGACACAAACTCATTTGGTTCTTTACCCTTTGAAATGAGAATTTCCAATTTATGTTATAAATTTAAACTTAAAAATTTTTTTAAATAAATCAAAATTTGAGATGACGATTGAGTCTGATAAAACAATGTCATATATTGTTAAGTTTCCGTTCATAGTTGTATCAATGTAGCTTAGTGAATTAGAAGCAAGCGTACAATTTTAGAAATTTATTCCACTCATAAATTATATATTATAAATTATAATTTTACTTGAAAAATAAATTAAAATATATTCAAATACCAATAAATATAGAATTTTAATATAATCAGTTTTTAAAAGTTTAACCTGCTATTTAAAATTAGAGTATTAAAAGTTGAGAAGTAGTTTGATAAAATAAAAGAATTTATATTTGTTAGAAAAAATTAAAATGCTTTTAATTGAAAAATGTATTCCAGTTACTGTAATGGCGTCCAAATTATCCACAAAATAAATTATCTAATGCAAATAAAATTTGCGTTAATTATAAATTTAAAATAGTTGTCAAGGAGAACAGATTAGTTGCAGAAAAAATAATGATCTTAATTTAGCAGAGATAAAATAAATAATGCTTTGGAAGTTTAAGTCTGAAATGAAGACATTAGGAATAATTGTAGACACCTCTTGATCATTATCAGTGTCTGATTATTGAGAATTTAATCTTCTAAAG
This sequence comes from Tetmemena sp. SeJ-2015, assembly GCA_027382625.1. Classification (NCBI taxonomy): domain Eukaryota; phylum Ciliophora; class Spirotrichea; order Sporadotrichida; family Oxytrichidae; genus Tetmemena; species Tetmemena sp. SeJ-2015. The sequence goes on along the minus strand of JAJKFJ010022266.1, from coordinate 23,356 downwards.
TTATATTGACCTTTATTTGGACACTTGACGAGCTAGACCCATTACTATCCTTAAAGCTTAAGTTTTGTAGCTTTATTGTTTGTTAGTCAACTTAAAACTATAAATTATCATCGCTTTGAAAACAGGCTTTAAGACTCTAAATGTGGAGTATTGCTGGCTCATTCGCAGATTCTAAAACTATGGACATTAAATAACTCAAATTTACTGTCAACATTTTAATTATTTAAGAAAGATCTATTTTTTATTAAAAAAAGCTATAAGTTGTGGAGGTTGAAAAATAATTTGTTTGAAGTCTAGGTCTTGCAAAGAGATGTTTAGATTAGTTTAAATGTCTATGATTGCATTAGAAGATGTTAGAGTTCTATTCTGTCCTGATATTTTGATATTCTATAGTTTGATTTGGCCACCAAGTTATTCACTGTTAACATAAGAGCAGTCTGTTTTTATTGTCAATACTACAATTGCACATTAGTTTGCAACTACAACTTACTGTCGGATGTATAGTCAGTAACATTAAATTATATATAACTATTGAAGAGTCTTAGATAGTCAAGTTTGAGTAAGTCAAAGACTGAATCAATCGCTACTTCGCTGAAAATTTCACTTCCTATTCGCTTAAGATTTCATTCTAAAATTTACTTAAAATGACACTGAACTATCATATAATTAAGATTTAAATTCAAAAAATTTTTCTTATTATAAAAACTGAATTATTTAAGAATGTAGATGAGTTTGATAATTATTTTTGAAAATTTAAAAGTGTATTTCAAATATCCAGATCAAAAGTTTTAATCGTTGGTTATCCAAAAATCATCTAAGAATGTAAGCTCAATAATTTAAAAAACTTTTATTTATTTCATTTATTAAAATAAAAATGAGAAATATGACAGGAAAAGAAATGGAGGCAAAAGCATTAAAACTACAATACATTTAAAAGCAATTTTAATAAACTTTTTATTTTAAAATTTAAATTTAGATTATTTTAGTTTAGCTCTCATTTAAAATGTTTTCTAACTCTATTATAGGAGAACTCAGTAATGCAAGAGAAACCAGTTTGGAACTCTTGAGTGCTTCCAGGGGCTCACTGTTTCAGTAATAAAATAGTTAGAGACAAAATACAACCATTCTTTGAGCGACTAATTACCAGAGTTCAGAGATAAAGGTAACATTTGTTGTCGCCATTAATATTTTCTAAATGAGTTCATTTAGGGGTTGAGTTGAACGAAGGAGAACCTAAATAAATGACGATGGAGAAAATACATCTATAGAAATAAAATCTCTCATTTATAATAAGACTTGAGAGAAGCGCATTTAAAACACCACCCAGTATCTAAAACGCGATAAATTAGAAAATGAGTGTATTTCAATTCTTAAATAACCTAATTGTATTTGCCCTATATTTGATAACTATTCTGTTTTATTTTGAAAATTAAAGTGTATTCTCAAATATCCCAGAGCTCAAAAAGTTTTGAATCAGTTGGTTATCCATCAAAATCATCTAAGAAATGATAAGCTGCAATATATTTATAAAAACTTTATTTACTTGAGAACTCGATATTTTGAAAGTCAACGTTTGCTTATTAGATAAAAACATCTGTCAGATTCTGTAATTATTTAATAGCCTCCACGTTAAGTAACATTAAAATAAAACTTAAAATTTGAAAATTGTTTTGGATTTAAACATAAGAAATATGAAACTTCATTTTTTATTCCATGCAGTTGTTTATTGAAAATGAGTATGAGATATTACCTTATGAAGTTAAAGTGATTTTATATTTACTCTAATTGAATTTTAATTTCTTAATTAGTTAAGGAAGAAACAAGAGAGAAAATTAATTATTTTTTTGAATTATTTCGATTTGTAATAACTATATAATTAATTTAACTAAAATTTATCTTAAAAGAATAGATTAAAAATTAATTTTTGCAATATAGGTCAAATAAGATTCTATGACAAGGGATTGATATGTTTTAAAATATAATTTTTTTTATTCTTAGGTAAGAACGCAATACTATTTCATTGAATTATATAATTTCAATTATTAAATAAATAAACATGACAGATTAAAGATTTAGGAAGGAATTGGAGACACAAGCTCACAAAAACAGAGAAGATATTCTGATAGAGAACCTTAGTAAGTAAACCTTAATTCATAGACAATAATTATTATTATTACTTTTGAGATTAGCTCATATTTAAAGAAAAGCTAAATTGATTATGGAGGCTAGTCATGAGTCTTTAAAAATGGTGATTCAGAACAGAAGTGTCTTTTTAGAGCTTTGCGATTAATTCTTTGCCTATGATTCATGTTCTCGATACCCTCATAATTTAATATGACTTCTTCAACGCAAATATGGAGGTAACACTTAAAGCGATGACATCAATTTAAATCATTTAAAATAGAGTTTGAGTGGAGAGAGGCAGCAAAATTCAAAATGTGAAATGGATAATCAAAGAAATTAAGACTGAGGACGAGCAACATACGCATTTAAAATAAGAATCATCATTTGTAATGCTCTTTATTTTTATTTAAAGTAATTAGATCTACTAAAAAAACTAATCGTATTTTACCGATAATCTAGGATGACAGCATAGTTTTATTTTATTCTCTATTAAATAACTAATTTTATTAATATTTATCATAGATAATTTTTAAAAGCAAAATTTACCAATCTGAATAGACCTTTAGCAATTAAGTCTCCATAATTAGTCAAATTTTCATAGCGTAATCTTTTAATTTATAGCTGATTATTATTCGTATATAGTTTTAATTATTCAATTTTATTTTAAAAATAAATTTGCACACTTTTTATTTTTTTTTAAAACTTTTATTATTAAGATCAGTCCAAATCTGATATTAATGAGTATAAAATTAAAGCTAATAAATAAATTAATTTTAATTTATTAAATATAAATTATTTACTCTAAAATATTATTTCTATACAATTAATTATTATCATCCTTATCATTTTTATCATCGGTCTATTTACTACATTTTAATTTGATATCTGCAAATCAAAATAACGTGTGAATAATCTTCGTCAATTATGGAAAACCTTGTAGAACTTTTTAATTTGTATTATGAGTTCTAAATGGCCTTTAGAAAAATGAAGTTTGCCTTTTCCATTTCGTTGTCGTTTCTTTGATCATATGTGTAGTAAGAGGAGCTGTCTCCATTTTATGAATTTGTTGGAGAAGAGCTTCCTAACTAATACAACAAAATATATCGTAAAAGATGTTGTTGTTAACTCATAGGTTCTAAAAATACTTTTAAGGGGATGTTGCAAAGTTACTATATAAATAATTCTATATATAGACATCTTGAGTACTATTTATTATTTGACGTCGGAAATCATTTTAAATCTAGTCTATTTATCTAATAAAATATTTTATTTATTATCCTGCTCTCACCAATAGATAAACACTTCCAGACAAACCGCTACTCTTAATATAGTTATTTAGTTCTATCAGGGCTGTCTACATCGTCTTATAGGGATATTCAACAGTCCCTAACTCCAAATATTACTCATTATAATTTAATCATTCTAAGAAAACCATTTTAATATGAAAAAAATTAATATCAAAATATTACTTGGATGATGGGTCGATAAAATATAATAAATTTAGATGAAAACCTCATTTCCTACACATAATATATTAAATTTAGAATTAATTTTACCTTTTATTTTATTTAAAAATTATGAAAGATTAAGATAAATCTTTTTTCTTTAATATGTTTAAAAAGTTTCTCTCATTACTTCTTTTAATTTTCAAAATGATTTTATAATTTTTTTTAAATATTTAAGAAATGGGTGATATTAAGGATTTGAAGGTATGGATAAATTTAGTGTGCTAGCTAAAATTATTTCGAATCAAATTACCTCTGCAATAAGTGAAAGGAGAAGAGTTGAGTTGGTTATGCGAAGCTATAGTGATAGCTACCTAATTATTGGGACAGATCGGCAAACAAGTAAAATTGTCTAAGTCAAGGTAAGTTATTTCCCCCGGTTAGTCATCCGAAGAGGTACACGTTATTTTAAAAGCTATTAAACATATTTTAACAATTTAGGAAATATATTTGAGCAATAATTTCTATTAAGGGCCTCCACATCCCTCGCTATTTACAAATTATATTATTCGCATTCTTATAATTTGGTTAAATTGATAAAGATTTACTCTGACAAAGACCATCAATCAAGACTGAGTTAAATAAATATAAATGGACAGAAGGTACACATTTTAGAGGTCAAATCTTAAAACATCTATGAGTTTGCACATTCCAAGCAACTTTCACCATCTTCAATTTATTCTTTAAAATCTTTGCAAGTCAAGCAGGTTTCGTCGCAATCTAACCCAATTCAAAATCAAATAAACTCAGTATGACATAAAGAAAAGTCTCACTCTATAATTTAATTTTGACTTTTTCATTAAATAGATATATTTTAATTACTTTAATTAGAAATTTCACCAAAATATTTAAGAGGTAATTTTACTTGCCTGACTAAGAATTTATGACCTGTATTATTATCAAGATTTTTTCTAAAGATAAAACATTTAATTAATTGAGTTTAATTTTTTTAAATTATTTATTTATTGAAGTTTTACTCTGTGACAGAACTTAACTTACCTAAACAATTATATTTTTGTTCAAAGCTATGAGAAAGTATCGTAAAACTGCCCATTTTCACACTCTGCAGCTCATACTGCCACATTCAAGATAATTATGATGACAAGGTTTCTAGATATCTTAAAGTTTTATTGCATCAAAGTTCGGTTGAGAAATAAAAATGCTAACTACAACATGGGCTATAGGTTTTTGAGAATATTGTAGTTTGTTTATTAATCCGAAATTTAGAGATAACTATATTAAATAATTTATACCCTCATTTTCAAAATATTTTTCTTATTATATTCTTCGAAATTGTCCTTAAGTATAAAACCATGATATTTTAGTAAGTTAAGATAAAATATTAATTCATTGAATAATTTTATTACATGGTAGCTATTCTTATCCAATTTATTTTAATTAGGATTCAAAAATATTGAATAAATAAGGAATAGCGTCTAAATCAATAATCTCTTATTTTGAATTGAAAATACAAAAAATTTTGCATCTGCATTAATAATTTTGCTCTATATGACTTATTCAATATAAATTTTGAAATTTTGCAGCAAGATTAAAGAAATTTTAATTAGTTAAATATAGGTAGAATAAAAATGTAATAAAATTTGTTTATCAAAAATTATTTCAAATTATCATAAAAGAGAGATGCTTTAAAAATAGTCAAATCATATTCATAGAGCGAAGGAAAATATACACGAAACGTAAATTTAATTTTAAAGATAAATGAAACGAATATAGATCTACTTGATTAAATTAAAAATCACAGATTTATTATAGAATTTTTTAGACAAATGACTTATAATTTTACTGTCATAGTGAAATACAAAAATAATGTAGAGATTATTTAATTAGTTGACTTTATTAAATTCTTGCATCTATTTAGTTTTAAATAGAGTTATTTGATGATAGAAGATGAGAAATAAAATATTCAGAGTAGTTTAAGTTACTCAATGATTCGGCATTCATTCTTGAGTTGTTTTTCTTTTTGCATAGAGTAAAATAGTAAGAGGTTCAAATATTTATTGTAAACTTTGCAGTTGAAAATATATAATGCTTTAGAGAGATCCATTACGATTCCACTTTTTATTCCTGAGCTCAGGTGAAGTACTTCACTCATTATGAGAATAGTAACGAGTTGCCTCCTCCTTTTGTCTAAAGGTAGAAGTCGTTTCTTTTATTTTTTTTCTTACTCTATACTTTTTAGGAATGAAGACGATCGAAATTGAATCATCAAATGAAGCACTCTATCACTGCTAATATACTCTTCATTGCATTCTTGTGCTGTTCTTTGACTATTTTTTAAAGATTAAAAAAACCTAATATTTATAAAAAAGATAATATATCAAATAAGCTTGGAAGTTATTTCATTTATAGCTGAGAATTTAGAAAAAAATAAGAATTAATTTATATAAATTAAAAATCTTGCCAGTTAAAGTGGTAGTTTTTGGGTTATTCTAACTATATTAATTTTTGATTATATTCTTGAATTGTAAAATAAATTAAAAATCACAGTTTTTCTTTTTGATTTAAACTAAATCCTAATTTCTTTATAGTTAGCTACTTTACCTGTCCATTAAGTTTAAATTAAATCCAATTATGAAGATGAAAATATGAGTAGTTTAAAAATTTAAGATAAGGATAGACTAGTTTTGCATTCATATTAGCTTATATTTAGGAGAATACTGCTATAATAAGACTCTATTTTATGCTGAAGAAATATTATAAACTTAAATTTATATTTTTAAAATAAAGATTGTCAAATAATCATAAAAAATAAAAGCTTTATCTTTATTTTTAAATAAATACATATTAAAATAAAATAATGAGAAAGTATATATGATTAGATAGTTTGTAAAATCTTAATTGCTATTTAAAATTAAATTTTGTTCTTCATATTTTATAAGCATTTTGTTTATGATAAGACAAGTTTAGAATGGTTGATATGATTGTAGATAAAATTTCCTAAGAATCATGAAAAGGTAAACAGACGTATAAAGCTTATAATTTACTGATAAAATTAAATTAATCTCAAATTTTAATCATTATTTTTATTACTTAATTTGAAAACTAAAAAAAGTATAATGAAATTATTTTTATGCTTGAGTTCATCAAATTTATAAATCAAAATGGTAAAGAGATATTTCATCCATTTTATAGATAGAGAATTAAAAATTTAAAACCCAAGTTTAATACAAATTTAAATGAATAAATAATTAGGATATAGAAAATTATCTCATTTCTAAAGAAAAGACTGTTATAGTATTTCATTTTCATATTTTAAATACTTTATATCTCTTCATTTAATAGTTACAAAAACATTTTATCCAGTAGCAACATTTTTGTCCTTAATAAATGAAAATCTTAAAAGGAATTTGATAATCTATACATAAATGGTCAGGTTTCAATCCATTAATTTGATAATATGGCTAAAATACGAATGTGAAATTGGAAGGAAGAAATTTAAAATGAAGTTTTAACTAGGTGAAGGAAGTGGTCTAGATGATCAGCTGGTAACTAAATAGGATTTGATTTATTTAAATTCGAAGCTCTCAATTTATTATTTATTTAAAAATATAATTTAACGAATTATTTTACAGTTTATTTCACATCATCCAATTTAAGTATCATACCTTCTAAAGATAAAAAAATAAAAATGAGACTTAATTAAAATAGTCAGAAATCTGATTGCCAAGAAGGGTGCCAAATTATGTGAAACTTTTTTTTACAAACCCACAATAAACCGTTTATATTTATGCCATATTGAAACACATTTTAAATAAATCAGATCATAATTTATTAATGCTTCTTCTTTTTTATTGATTTAATGAATATATGTTCATCAGATTTTCTAACGAATCCCACATTAGTTCTTATAAAAATAGTATTTAATGATTCATTTAAAATATTTCAGTAATTATTTAAATAAATAAATTTCAGACAAAGAAGAAATAAATTAAATCTGTCTAATTACAAAATAAATCTCATCAATAATTCACTATTTTCAATTATAATAAAGCTTGATTTTTCCTAAAAAACAAGAAATTTTATCGCTAGTTTTTTAAAAATTGTAAATCATCTAAAAGTTCTTAATTACGTCAGTTGTTTTTTTTAATAATTTTTAGAAAATCTAGTAAAGATTGCCTTATAATTAATGTTTTTCATTTATCCATTATCATTATAGCTGATAATTTAATAAAAAAGAGAATTAAATTAATAAATAAATTAATAAATTATAAATCCTTGGCAGTTAAAGTGTGAGATATTGAGTTGAAATTATGATCATTCGATTCAGCATTAAATTCTAAGCAACTTTCATCCTTGCAACTTCTTCCTAGGAGGACTGTATAAAAAGTTATCTCGGTCATAAGTTTGTGAACTTGGTTAATTTCTTGGTTCGGAGTTTGTGACATCAAAATCTCTTCATAGCCACCTCCTATCGTAATGGCAGTAAACTCATAATTAAATTAAATAAGCTATCGAACAAGCCCCATATTGAGCTGCTTAGCTCACAAGTTAACGGTCAACATTTTACAACTCTTCATTTATTATTTTAATTTAATTCCGATTTTCAATTAAATTTTAACTATAATCTATAATTTTTTTTAATATAAGTATAGTAAATAAATTGCATACATTAATTAACTAGGAACTTTGAAACAAATAATCAAAATAAGAGGAGAAAACTGTAAGATTACTACAAAATTTATTCTAAATAATTTTTGAATTTTATAATTAAAAATAAGCATTAAATTAATAGTTGGCATCTTATCTCTTTTATGTTTAATAGGAACCACAATTATTTATTTCTTTTGAAATTATTTATATAGAAATTTAAAATTTCTAACATCCTTATTCGCGTGAAAATAGTATTAGGAGTAAAATTATTTCATGAATTACTTTACGCTTAGAAAACGGATTCAGTATATTTCTTTATAATTTAGCGATCAATTTGAAATTTGGATATTTTTTTGTTATAAAAAAATGAAATGAGAGTTAAGTAAAGGAGCAAATTTATGAGATTAAAGAAATTTTTGCTAGTTTTTCTTGTCAGGAAACGGAGTTTCCATGTTTAGCAAGGAGACTTAGTATTTCCACACTCTTCCATACACAATAACTTCATTAAGATTTTAATCAATATATCATAACTTACTTCTTCACCCTAAATGAACCTCCAGGACGGCAAGCTATAGTTTTAATAACTATATTTATTATCTGAATAATCTAAGTAATATTTATTCCCTGTCTAAAATTATTTAATTATAATTTCTTTAGGATACAATGGAATTATTTTTAATGAATCAGTGACATTATTGAGAAAATCAGTGAAAAGTCAATAATTCAAAAGTAAAATATAAAACAGACATTTAATTAATTATCTCTTAAATAATATTTGGGGTTTGATATATCAAATCTTATTATGGAACATTCTTGAGCAAAGAGCTTTAACAATACAAGGATTTCAGTACCTCCCTGTCATTGTCACTGTTACCAAAATGCAAATTGGATCCCTCACATTTCTTTTAGAGCAGAGGTTACGAATTCTTGAAGAGCAAATCTGGAAAGAATGTTGGTGCTCTGAATGAGTTCTTCAAGGATCAATGAGAGTCCAGGAGCATATTCCTTAAAAATTATTTCCATTTAGCACATTGCTTTAAAATGTGAACTAGTGTAGCTTAGTACCAATGGGACAGTGTTTGCAGCAGCCTTCTTTATTGGTGTTTTACACATGCCAACGACGGTAGGATATCGGGCAAAGGCTATGGAAAAGAGTATGTGAAGACCTTGTGCAGTAAATGTAGGGACATGAAGTGTATAGCTGCAGGAGCAGGACGCTTGTGGCTTGACTCAGTGAGTTATCTAGCGCTCTTGGATACTTCTCAAAAATGGGCTATTCTCGGAGCATAGAGCACTTATACAGCGGCCTTGAGTGGGACTTAAAGAAGGTGATATTTCTTAGAATTGGCTAAAGCATCAAGTAAAATTCTCAGAAAATAGATAGGTTTTATACGACCCCGTCAATTCGCACCATTGACCCTTCCAATTTTCAACACACTTAGAAAGTTTCCAAACACATGGAATTCCGCTATAAATCTGATTTGTTGATTCAGGCACTCGTAAAAAATAAAGAGTAGGCTCGCAAGCTGGGCTTTGAAAATTCAAGAGCCAACATCGAATTACATGAGGAGAAGGGGTCGAGTCTTAAAGAGGAGATAAATAGAAAAAGCTCAGGCAAAAGTATTAAAATCAGTCCCGAGAGAAATCATAATCAGCCTAGCTAATTAAAGCTGTTAGCAAAGAGAAAAAAGATTAAAACAGACTATTCTCAGGCTAAGTGTCAGAATAGACGAGAAAGATCTAAGGTATTGAAAGCTAGCATCCCAAGGAGGTTTTGAAAAGCCTTGATGCCACTTTCTAAAAGCATTGCTGCTTCAAAGGATCTCGTTCCAAAAATCCTATTTCGGGTGATAATTGCAGCAGACGTGCATCGACTCATAAGTAAGCAGTTGCATCAAAGGAGAGCATTGCGTACCTGAGGTACTATGAAGACTAGTGCAAGACATGCTCAGATTCTAAGTTCTACACTTTATTCTTATACCAATCTACAAATCCAAGAGAGTAATTTTTTACTCAAAATTTATGGTACGAATTGGCGGGGTCGATAGTGCAAATTGGAGGTCAAATTTTATCTTTAAAATCCCTTATAAAAATTGCCTTATCAGATTTGCTTTTTCAAACATCTATGAATCTATTAGAGCTAAATGAATTTATAGACTAAAATAAAGGACAGAGTCGGCTTTGCAAGAATAAAAAACTGAAGTGTGAATTCTGCCTTGCCTGCAAAAAATCAGAAGGCTTTGATGTGCTAATAGTGCTGGAATGAATTGCTCAATAATGACAAAGACTGAAGAGTCTGGATAATGAAAAGACTACTAATTTGAACAATGATAAGCAAGTGAAGAGCTATGGCTACATTTAAGACATAGTTGTTCATTTTATTAAATTATGATATACGTTAAAATAATTCAAATTAAGGTTCAAGCTCAGATTACAGAATGAGGATTTTATCTTCTGTTATTTATTATACTTTTGAATTATTGTCTTTATCGCTGATTTTTTCAATAGTTGATAGCTGGTCAATTATTTTATTACGTGGTTAAGTTGTTTTGCATGAGAGTTAACTCTGTAAGTCCAAAATTTTAAGAATTTCTTAAGTCTAAATCCTTGGTTAAAAGTCAAAGCACGCTCGTTTATTGGGCGATGCGTATTGGCTTTCAGGGTCAGTAGATAGCTAGCACTCCTCCTTACTGCTCATTGACTGATCAGTACATGAGAGAGTAGAATGACGTCTCTTTGAGCCAGCTAGGCTTAGTGACAAGGATGCGATATCCGAAATCCTTGATCTGTTACTATCTTGGGAATGTTCCTGCTCAAACTGCTTAAAATAATATCAATCATGCTACTTCTGCTACTTTCTTTCAACCATTGAGGAGTTTTCGTCATCCTCTTTGCAATTAAATGAAATAATTAGGAGATTACGTGTTTAGGTAGGATTACCTTTGGTTAAGATGGTGAGTAGAGGGATGAGGTGACCGTGCTTGGCGACCAACTCTTTTTACATCTGATTGACACTGTTAAGAAGGACTTGTTGCTGAAGGAGAGCGATTTCGATTTGGATCTGAATTAGTTTATCTTTAAATTCAGGCTCTTCGTTTGATTGGGATTTATCTTAATTAGAAGTCTCCGTTACTGGAGGAACTTATTGATTAGAGATTGGGTGGTCGAGTTGAATAACTTTTCCAGTAGGGGTGTTAGTGCTCTCCTCAAAATTCAAAATCACACCTCTGATTATTAATGAAATATATTGTATGCAGTTTCTGATTCTCTTAAATCTGCGGTTGCAACTGCCTCTGCCGTGGAATTGCTTGTAAGGGTTCTCAATGAATTCTTCGTTTGTGGCTTTGTCAATAACTTAAATATTTCAAGGTAGTAGCGGTTGTTAGCTTTAGCCAGGTCGAGAAAAGTTTCTTGGTCAAGATAATCTCTGGAGGTCCTCATAGACTTAACGTGCTCGGGGAAATCGATCCTGTGGGCCTTAGCTACTTCTAAATATAGATATTCGTAATTTATAAGTTGCCAGCACTCGGTACACAACACATCCCTGTTGCTCTTCGAAAATAAATAAATATCAAAGCTGATAGTCGAAGATTTTCCAAGAAGATATTCATTTATTTAAAAATTTTAAACAGGAGAATATTTAAAAATCATTGCAATAACTAACGAAAAACAAATAAAATGCTAATTAAAGATAGATTACTTATATTAAGAATAGATGGTTAAAGTGAACATAAATATGTTAGTAAAAATTAAATTTTTAATGAATTGTTTATAGTCCAGTCCTTGGAGTCTCTAAGTATCATAGTTGCCATGAGTGTAGTTGGTTAATGTTTGGTTGAATGAGTTTGTATTTGATTTTTAATAGGAATGATAGTATTTTATTTAGATTGGGGTTATTTAAGGTTGCTTGAATTGACGTGTACTCAAATAGCAAATCAATGAGCTTCTTGTCAGAAAAAAGTATTTTTAGTTTGGCTTTATTAAATCATTTAATCAGGGACAACACTATCAAATATATACATTCACATCATTTATACTTCAATCTCTATCCAACTAAACCAGCACTACTTATCATTAAAGCCATCATTTATTCAAGCAAGGATTTTAATGAATCCCGTTATTCAAATTTAATCAAAAATAAAAAAAAGATAAATTTATTGCTAATAAAATTATAAATATCTTTTTAAATAAATGGCGCTTTCTAAATTTGTAAGATTCCAAATCCATATTCTAAATTTAATATAAAAAAGTAATTAAAATTCACTAATACGATTTATAATAAATATAAAAGATTTATTTTGAATAAATAAACGGCAAGGCTAATCATTTTTTAATGGATAAACAATAAATACACAATTTTACTTTAATATTAAATGTTCAGCCCCGATTTTTGAAAAACTTTTGAGTTTGCTTCTGTAAAGCCTGGACGAACGAGGACTAAGCACTTGTCATCTGTGTTAAAACATGTTACTGTACAGCGCTCCTTGTCAGCCGAGTATTGCTACAAAAATGCAAAAAAGGTAATTTAATTTATTAAATCCCACAATTGTAGGGTAATATTTGATTGCAAGATGCTTATCATAGATGGGTTTGAAGCTACTTCTCTAAATTCAGTAAAAAGACGAAAAAAAGTGGCTATATACTGGGCAAGCTGGCTTCCTAGCCAGTTGTCAAAAATCGGGGCTGAACGTATAATATTTTGTTATTTTATTAAAATTGAGTTAAGTTACAATATTTTTAATTGAATCATTATATGCTTTATGGATAACTATTGATTAATTTTTAAGAATAAATAATTGATTGATAATTAATTTGGCTAATTATAGTTAGGAAGTTATTTTACAGGTTGGCATAATTGAATGATCTATTAATATAGGATGAATAAGAATGGAGAATCAAAGGGAAGATATATTTATATAAATAAAATAGTAGATTTTTATTTTAATATTGATGTTCTGAAGGTTAGTCATTTTTTATTCTAAAATTCAAAACCCTAAAACTCTTTTTTTAATTAAGTTTTTTTTATCGGAGAAATATATTTAATAGCAACAGCAATAGCAAAAGTATCAACAGCAGTAGTAAAAATATTTGAAGAGATTTTTAAGATGAGAAATTTAATTATCAGAATAGTTTAAGTAATATTTTAAAATAAATAAGGAATTTTTATCAATAGTGAAAATCAAAGCTGATATAGTAATAAAAGTACTCTAAGCTAATTTTAATTCAAGAAATATTTTTTATAAATTTAATAATCTGATCTTTACACAGATCTTTTTGAAAATCTCTCTCATCCATTCATACTCTACCTATAATTGTCATTATAAGACTCTGATTCCACAAACTAAATAATTATAATTGACTTGAGGAATGAGATTCTCTTTATTGATTTGGTTGGATGTCTCTGATTTAATCTATGCGGTGATGTCATTTACGTAATAGTGCTGAGTTTCCCCAAATATGCACTACAGATCCAACGCCTTTAGAATTTCATGTTTCAAGGTGTTAGGTTATAAATAATTTAAAGAAGTTTGAAGCATGGTCTCTTTAAAGAGCGAAAACTAGAACTGTCAGTCTGAGTGACTTCCTAGGACTCTTCATGCCTCGTTGATGAAAAGTCTAGCAGAGTATCAGATGACTTTCTCTTTTGACCCACTTAAATTATATTTATAAATTAGCATATTATAGAAAAATAACCTTATGAGTGATTATAAATTATACCCAAATTATAACCTAGACCTCAATATCTATTTCTAGAATTTTTTTTAATTTTAAATCTGTTTCATAAAATAGGTTATCAGAATAATTAATGGTTAATGAATTTAATATCTAAAAGGCTAGAATAGTTTAGAGTATTATATTTTTTTAGCATTTTTCGAGATAGATGCTACTTTTTAAGATTATTATTTGATTATTAAATTTGCTCGAGCGATTGGTTCTCTGGTTCTTAGCTTTTAGTAATGAGTGGTTACATTTAATTCGAGAGGAGGGAGGAGGAACTACTGATCTGATAAGTTTACCAATTAATGAAAATAAGTAGTATTACGTGGCAGTCTGAATTTAGTCTGAGTTTGCAGTAGTTGGAGAGCAGGCAAGATCTGGAAATGTTTTTGTATAAGTTCTCTTTGCATGCAGTGAATGCTTCTGAGGATTATTCTCCTCTGAAGGAGAGCTTGCTGGATTTGCAGGTCAAGACTATTTGGTTGCTCTTGCTAATCCATAACTGATGAGGTCTTAACTTCCTCTACTTTCTCTGATTTCTCTTATTCCTCATTAGTTGTCTGGTCACTAATAAATAAATGACAATCATTAGCTATTAATCAGTGACTTGAATCGCTTTAGAATAAATAAGCTTTTCCAGTAAGAGACACTTGATCATTTTCAAAATTCAAGACTACTCCTCTTATCCTCTTAAATATAATGGCCAACCAAATATGAATAGAATGACTCTTAAATCTCCTGTGGCAGCTTCCTCTACCATGTAAAGTTTTGTAGGGGCTCTCAATATACTCAGTCTTAGTAACTTACAATAATTTGGTATATGTTTAACAGGATCACAATAGTACTTATTATGAGCCTTGGCTATGCCTATGAAGAGTTCCTCTGTGAGGTAGTCTCTCGAGGTCTTGAGGGATTTGACGTGGTCTGGATACTTAAGCTTGTGACTCCTTCCGACTTCATAGTTTATAAGTTCCCAACACTCAATGCAGAGCACGTCCCTGTTGCTCTTAGATAATAAAATGTTGAAAGAGGTAAGTTGTCGAGGAAAATTTGCCAATCAGCTGAATTTCTTTGAATATAGACTGTCATTGATTTTATTTTAAGTTATTAGGGTGGGGTTAGAAGGTTGGTTATTTGGTTGAAAGGTATTGCTTTATGTGTGTGAGTGTAAATGTTTTAATTTATCTTATTAAACTAATTTGCTTTGAGTATTTAATCACTAAATAAATGACGTGTACTCCCTAAAATAGATTAGACCACGTGATTAAATAGCTTCTTAGTTAAACAATTATCCTAGCTCGCCAAAAATTGTATATAGATCGTAATGTTTTAGCTTAGCTTTCAAGAGATAAATTTGGTCATTTATCGTTACTCTTTTATTCGAACTCCTCAAATCGAAATATTAATATTAAGCCAAATATCTGTAAAACTTAAAATAGATAAAATTCATAATCTGAAAATTTCAAATATCTTATTCCTTATTAAAATTATATGCATCAGCACTATATTCAATTGAACATACCTCAACATCTTCACTGTTTATCAAATTACAATTAAAATAATCGGCTACTGAACATGCCTTACAAATTTATAGGGAGTCATATTGTCATTCTTTTTTACTGATTTGCTCTTCTATACACTTTTACTATTCTAGTTTATAGGTGAAATGTTTGAGCAATGCGATTCCTTATTGGCTTAAGCTAAACCTCTTATTAAGGTTGTGAAGGTATTTGTCGAGCCAATGTTAGTCACTCTTTGTTAGTTTTAATTAATAAAATAATTTTGAGAAGAGAAGTATCTTTATCAATTTTCTTAGCTTTAATCAATAGGACTTCTGCTTTTTAGGCTTTAGAAGGCATAAATTAAGCTGCTGTCCCTTTGTGATCCTGCATTTTATGATTTAAATTCAGGAATAATATCTGCTGGTATTTTGCTGAATTTCCTATTCTCTCTTTTATTTTAGTTTTTAATTTTTGTGTTTGCCTTTCTATTTCATAAATTATAAATAAGTATATAAATTTAAATATATGCAAAATATGAATACCAACTTTATTTACTGGCTTATTAATCTTTGAACCAATTTACGCTTTAGTGTTTTGAGGAGTGAATACTTCTGCAATAGATAAATTGAATTTAGATAAAGGGGATTAGCCTAATCTATCTTTCGAAGAGATATTCATTAAAGGCTTTGAAGAGAGTTAAGTGAGAGCCATTTCCATATTTTTATCACTCTTTGCATCTTCTTTGTGATCTATAAAATATAAATTATATAGGATGGATACGATGCATAATAGAAGGTTAGATATTTTTGAAAGATATTAAAAAATTGATTTTGATTGAAGACCTGATGCTCAGATGGTTAACACTTAGATGAGTGATTTTTTAGGTTTGAAAGCCAGAGTTAAAACACTTTTTTTTAATTTTTATCTGAGCATTTTATCTAATAGCAATAGTAATATCAAACAGTAAAATAAAAATAATTAAAGAAATAGTTTAAATGAAGACGATGAAGATGAGATGACGAAAATTAATTAGTGAAGATTAAAAGAGGAAAAATAATTAAGGAATGTTCAGAAAAAATGAAATTTAAGTCTGATACATTAAGGTGTACTCAATTAAAGATCAAAGCAGTTATAAATCTAGATATGTCTTATTAAATTAAACATCAATATTTTATACATATTCCATTCATATTGTAGCTATAATTAATCTACTTCAATGCTCTTACAATTACCTTTCTCCTTTTTAAGGTACCTGTCGAAATCAAGTTTATTTTCCATTTATATTTGAACTATTTCGAATCTAATTAGAACACTCAAGATTCTTCTATTCAAATATGCTAATTTCTTTTAATCTTAAGACATTTAAATTATTCCGATAATAAGTGCTGAGTTTATTTTCACAATCAGCTTATTAAAATGAATAATATTTTTGGACTGATCAGTAAATCCAATAATCCAGAACAAGTAGTAGTAGAAATTAAAAGCAAGTATAATACCCATAGCTATGAACTTTACTTCACTCTGAATTTGCTTCTCTATCAGGAAAAGAGATGAGAAAAATATGGAACTTGTAGCTAGATATTCCTTCTACTCAATTATAGCTAGAAAAATATTTATAATAGTTGTTTATTAAACCAAGTTAAAATAATAATTTAAGTTGTAATTTTTTAAAAATATTAAATTCAAAGAAAATCGACATCATACGATAGAGTGCTAAATTCAAAGAAACTTGTGCAATTTTTGTGTGGATCAAGAAAATAAAAACATATGCAAAAACTCTATAGTCCAAATTAATTTATTTAGCAGCCTTTTCTTTCATCATCTCGCTACGTAATTGAGTTATGAAAATGATTATAGAAGGATATTATATTCATTTTTATTGACTATCCTTTAAGTTTTGTTACTTAATTAGTGCAAATCTAATTTGAACTAAGTACACAATTCAATTTAATGTTTAATAAGTTATAATTGTTGTTAAAACTAATTGTACTTTAATTTATAAAAATGTTTTAATTCTACAATCTAGATTATTTATCACAATATATCTTAATCTTATGAAATAGAATATAGATGTAATTATATTGAAGAAGTTGTTTTGATAGGGTCTATTTCTCTTTTGAATTTGGTAGATGAATGAGAGAATGAGGAGTGACAAGAGCACTTTGAAGAATTGGGAGTAGGTATTGAAGAAGACATTAATCACTATAAGTAGAACTTTTCTAGAGATGTTGACGTACTCCCAAAAGTAGAATTCCGTTTTGTAGCCTTAGTAAATCATTTTGTATCTTTGGAGCATGAAAGAAGACTCAAGTTTCTGCTTGTTCTGCTTTAGAATCAGCAGCAATAGCAATGGAACTGAAATCACCCACACAATTATAGAGGGCGTACCAATCAAAAGAGCCCATTTCAAATGCTTGCCAGTCCAGCATTCAAGATCAAGTTTCTCTCTCAGCCAATATTCCCCTTTGTCTATTTCCACGCAATTGAACAGCCCAAATAGGAACTTAGTCATTGTTGGATGCAGAGAAAATATCACCACTACAAAACATAATTCAATATCCATATTTTTAAAGCAGTAGTCATCCATTTAAATATATTTATAGAAGAAAGAACTTTAAAGTTTCTTGAACTTTATTACGGAAACAAACAGGATAGCGTATATCATCATCGCTATTAATTATTTTTAAGGGGAGAATAGTCATGAACACTGATTTGAAGAAATAAGTATTGAAGTCGTGGTCTATTTCAAAAGCCCCAACATGATAGAGAAAGCAGTCAAAGTTAGTAACTCCCTCGAAAATATCTCCCATGAAAGTGAAAATCTAGAAGAAATTCATTCTAAATTACCATTAAAAATAATAGTATATAAGATAAATTATTAACCACTTACTATTAAAACTTTTTAATTTCTGACTATAAAATGTTAAAGAATTTTAAACTTTCTTATAAATCCTTTATTGATATAAGGTTCTATAAAATAAATAAATTAATATGAAAATTTTGTAGCTCCTATGGGATGTCTAGATCGTAAGATGCAGCAGTGACCATGATTTAGAAATAGTTCATCATAATTCTGAGAAGAACGCCTATTTCACTATGCTTAGTAGAGCGCAGATTAAAGTAAACCAAAACTTCAATGATTAGAACTACAACAAGTACAAGTCCGACCATTGTCATTATGGAAAGAACTTATATATTTTACTGCACTTGGACAGAAACCGCACTCGTTTTACTTCAACTTAAAATACTAGACTCCCTCATACTAGACACAACTATCGCATAAGTTGCCACCATACCCAGGGGAGCATTAAACATCAGTAGAAGAACTCTCGTTTTGTAATTTAAATTGTAGCACTCCTCCAATGCAAGCATCAGGATTCAAGCATTTATTTATTTGTGTACTTACAGCGAGTAGTATCCAATACAAAAAAGTTAAAATCATATTTTTAATTATATTGTTTAATTACTAAGGAACTCAAATTATTTTTCCTTAATGATGATTTTGTAGTTAAAAATGTAATATGGTATTGAAAGAATCTCCAAAGATTGCTTTAAAAATTAACTCTTAAATTAAAAATTTAAATCTTTTTTACTATATCACAATAATTTACAGCCTTACCATATCTTTAATGCTAAAAAATAATTTGCATTATGTTTTACTTCTAAAATTAAATTAATGAGTCTTTAGCAGTTATCTTCTGTTTTTTTTTAAAAAAAATTTTAAGACTTAAAGTTTCTTTAAGAAAGCAAAAGGTTTATAATTACACTTTTTCTTTTATCTAAATATAAATAATTTTTATTAAAATTTAAGATTTTCAAGATAAGGAAACAAATAAGTTTTTTTAAAAAAATCTTTTATGCTGAAAAGACTTGTTGAGGGGAGGCCTTTCCTCTCATCCATTTTTTCATGAAAATATGAAAAAACATGATCAAGCCAAAAGTAAATATTTTTTAGTTAAATTGAAATTCAAAGGGTCTATCTAAGTCATATTCTTTATTTTAAAAATTTAAAGATTTTAAAAGAATATCTTTATAGAGAAAAATTAAATTGCAAAAGAATTGTGAAAAAAATAAAAAGATAAGAAGAATTTTATAAGTTTAAGATTAATATGTCAAAAGCTCAGAAGGTTCCAATTAATATATCAGACTCTTACAATCTTCTTTATACTTAAAGGGAAAATTATAACATAAGCTATTCTAAAATTCATAAATGCTTATATTGCAAATATTTTTTTATATTCTAAATTTTATTTATAAAATAACTGCTATTTTTCAACAAAATTTTCTGATAAATAAAATCTAGAAATGTATTTTTAAAAATTAATGATATTTTCAACTTGGACAAAAACATATTTTGGTGAAAATTTTAGCTTGATCATTATTTTTTATATTTTCTGGAAAAAATGGATGATTAGGAAGGACCTTAGACTTTTCAATAAAAATTAGATTATTATTATGGTTAAAATTGAAATATGATGACCTCCAATAATAAGGATCTAAGTCTATTTGATTTGCCCCAAGACATTCACTGTTTTAAAGGCATCCGCTGCATTCAGTGGAAAATTCTTCTAGCGAGTATGTCCCCGCCTCGCAAATTACACATCTAAATAAAGATATAATAAGAAAAATAATTTACTTATTCTCAGATTCAATTTCTCCGAAAGTGCAGTTTAATAATTAATGTTAACAAAATTTCGAAAGCTAATTTAAAATTCATCATAGTTTATATCTTTATCTGCTCTAAGAGGCTGCATTTTCTTGACTTTTGTGTTTATAATGTTGACTGAATATACTTTATAGGCCACATTCACTCTTTTATTTAAAGAATGAAAATTAAATATCTATTTCTAATTTTTAAAACTCTAAAATACTTATCCATTAATGAAATTATGAATTGCATTTAAATACTATTAATCTAATATTTCTCTCTCTTTACTCTCTCTAAAAATTATAAATCAATTGAAAGGAGATGCTAAATAATATTTTACAAAATGAGAAATAAAAATTTATAAATGATTAGCAATGATTTATATTAATATGCTGATTCTTTTCTTTTTCTAACTGAGAAAATGATTTTTTACCTCAATACTTCTAATTGATAAAATTACTCTCGGTCTTCGATTAAAATATATAGTAAAAAGCACTAAGCAGAGTAATTACAGACGATTGTATTTTTTCAAATTCATCTATTCACTAAAAATTTTAAAATAGAGAAGTCTCCCATTAATATCTTTGTTATAACTACTCTAAGATTTCATATATTAAAGAACTGCGGGTTTGGATCCTAAATTAATTTCATTTATTGAGAAAAAAAAGAATTTTATGTCTGTAAATTCTCTCACTTTGAATTTTTCACAAACTGCTAATGATGAAATTAAGTGAAGGAAAGCAAATATTTAGAGCTTCTTTTTATTTTGATAATTTGAGTTTCTGGCATGCAAATGTGAATTGAAATATAAAATTTTCTTGTTAGATATTTTGATTAATTAGAAAGCAATATAATTAAAGTAAAATTTTTTATATTATATTTTAAAATTTAGCACAAATAGGCTAGAGTAAACCTAGCTACAATTTCATTGATATTTCTTATAATAAATATTTTGGCATAAGTTAGTTACCAATTAATAGAATTAATTTGAGGAATAGTAATTTTATTTTACGATATAAATATAATTTATTAAGATTTACAAATATGAAACAATTAAGGAGATTATAGCTATTTGGAGCTGCTTGGAAAATTAGATTACTAAAAGTGGCCACTCCACTGGATACTGTAACTTGCTTAGTGCCGGAAACTTGGCCTGTTGAATTTATCTAATCAATAGAGATACTCCTATTTATAGTTAAAAAGAAGAGTATTCCTTACGTTATAAAATAAAATGAAAACTAAAGTTCTTGAATCATTTGTCATTCTCTATCCTTCAACGTCTAACAGCTCGACAGTAATAACTCCTGTATAACTTTAGCCACTTGCTACTAGCTCACTCACAGTGACTTCTATAACTCTCACATCGATTGCATAGCTAGCTATATTGCTCCCATATACTGCATAGTTAGAAGTTCCAAATGTAGAAGTCAAGTTAAACTTTAAAACACAAAAATATTAATGTCAATGTTTATATTTATATAATATTCAGATTTATCGATGGTTGGCGAATAGGAATTGTAAGTGATAGCTCCTCCAGATATTGATGCAATATTTTAATCAAAGTAGCTCGTTGTGATGTTATAGTAGCACTTCTAAGCTATATCAAATTGTTATAGATTATCACTATTCTTACACAACTAACAAAGCAGTGAATAAAGTAAAATAAGTGAGAGAGCTCCTCCTCTTTAAGCCTGATTATTTGTGAAGGTACTGTTAATTAATCTAAGATTAGTATTTTGAAGTCTAAATTAAGTTCATTTTTTTTAATTTTATTAAACAACATGCCTTATTAATTTAAAATAGTCTCATAGCTCCACCATCCTGAGTATTTTGGAGATTGAGCATTTAGCAATTTGTAAGGTATATAGTAGAGGTTTGAGCTACTATTCCTCTGAGACTTTGTAAATTCATAGGCATTCCATTTCCTGGATTTGAATTATTGGTATTGTTTGATGCCGTAATAGTCGTTGTAGTAGTAGTTGAGCTAGACTAAGAAGTCGATGAAGTTGTAGTTGTTGAAGTTAAAGTAGTGCTTAATTTTTAGGCAAATAATTTATTCAATAAATTTTGAGAACATTTTAAAAGGTAATTAAATTTTAATCTTCAGTTTTCTAATCTAGACAATTTTCTTAACTTTAAATACAAGTTTTTGTCCAAAAGAATTGGAGCAACAATATTTTTTATTTAAAAAAAAAGTTCAACAATATCTATAAACTATTGAAAAATTAAGGAGTATTACTTAAAAAGAGGGTGTCTATAAAGTTGGCTTGAGAGTATTAAACTTGAATAACGTTTCCTGTAAAATTATATATGCTGCAATTTTGGAAGGTCGCATTCTTACTTCTCATTATGTAAACATAAAATATTTTTTTTAATTCTTATCAGACATATAATTGTCATAGCATTATCTTTCATAATTATGATATAAGAAAGCATAACCTTTTCTTATAAAATCTATTTCATATATGCCTATTTTTAAAAAAATTCCACTTTTAAAATTTATAAATCATTTTCGAGCTAGCATTCATTTTATTTAATATATTTAGTTTTTAATGAGCTAACTAATTTTGGATTTCAAAATTGATTATAAAAAGGCTTGGCCTATAACTTTATTTTAGAAATATATTAATCCTAAATAATTTTAAGAGGAGCTATTTTTTTCTTTAATCTTTTGAATCAATGGTAATTGAATTATTTTAGAGATTAATATCTTAGAATTTAATAAAAAAGAAATTCCATCTTGAATAAATTTGAATAAACTAATTTGATTGACACTCATTGAAAACGAAAACGCTTAAATAATTAAATGATAAAATGCAATTATTATTTGTCACATGAATATATGAATACTATAGAGTTTATATGATAGGATCAGGCCCATTCTTTTTAACATTTTGTATTGTAACGTTCCTGAAGAAAGCATTACTAATAGTATAATATTGAAATTGATTAGGGGTTAGATCATTATTAATTTAGATTCATTTCATTTGGTGAAATGGATTTCCAAATGAGCAGCGTTTCCAAAAAGAGAAAGTTCGAAGCCTTCGATCCTGACCACACCTCCTTCCTAGCTCCTCCTGCCCCTCGCAAATATACTCCCGACATCAATTTGATTCCCTTTCTGGAGAGTCGACTCCCTCAACCCAAGACTAAAGCAATACTAAAGAGCAAACCATTCAAGATGCGAGTACGACATACGATCACGTACGAGCAGCAGCTCTCTGCAATCTTTCTTCGATTCGGAACTC
>JAJKFJ010022265.1:0-17560 GCA_027382625.1 Tetmemena sp. SeJ-2015 | reverse complement strand
ACTAACTGATGTTTCATATTTAGCAGACTTTTAAGGGATATTTGATTCGAATGTAGTAGGAGCACATTCTTCATAATCTTCATCGTCTTCATCTACTTCTCTTATTTCCTAAATATCCTTAACCTTTTTATTTAACAATATTGAGAAAATCAGTGATAAAGACAATAAATTAAAAATACATAGAATAACTGCCAATTATTACCCCTTTTAGTAATCGGGGTTTGATGTAGTGACACTAATTATTCAAATGCATTGCTTTGACGTTTAAGTAATAAGAGTCTCTAAAATGCACTTTTTATTTTTCGTACTGCTATCTGCTCTAAACCTTCTTTGATTGTATCTTATCTTCTATCCAGCTTCCTTTTTATTTAAGAATCCTTCAATGAATTCGTGCACATCTTTCTAGGGATAAGGGAGGTTAGTCACTCTGTAGATTTAGCAATGTGAAAATACTATGGATAAGAAGCTTGCGCATTTCCTATCGGATGACTTTTCTGATAGCTCCCTAAACAGTTAAAGCCATAAACAAAAGATAGGTAATAAATAAATGAACTTCATGATCCACCCCAAATTCGCACCAATTACCACCCCAATTCGCACCAATTATATATCTTTTTCTTGGCTAATACTCAAAAGTATGAAGTAGATTAATTGCGTAGTGTACTTACCCATCTCTCCAAAGGTTAAATCTCCTCCTTGTAGCGCGGTGACTTTTTCTGCTTCTTTGAAATACTTTGCATTCAGCACGCTTTTTTATTGCCTCTCCAACGATTTCATCTATCGAGTTTTAGCTGAGTCCTATCCTCTCAGCAGTCATGATATTAGTATGCGTAGGACCAGCTTATTGGAGCTGCCATTCAAGTCACCACTTTGCTCCTGGAAGTATTCGCCAATGTGTGTCACCAAGTATAATTGCCAGCACTAAAAGTAGAATAAGCTTGTACTTTTGAAAATACGAGAGGAGTCCTTCGAGTATTGTCCTAGACATAGTTTCAAGATATATCCATTAAATCCCCAATTCTGCTCCAAGTCCTGATTTTCTAATACTTCCATTGTTGCACGAGTAGAATAAAACCCAAATATTATTTAAGACTTTATTAATTAATTGGCAGTTATTCTATGTATTTTTAATTTATTGTCTTTATCACAGATTTTCTCAATATTTAATTTAATTCAATTCATTTTTATTTGTTTAAAAGTTCTTCTATTAAACTGGGAAGGATTTCTATATATCAGTGCGAGTTATAGTAGTACTATGATCAGATCCGAAAGGTCTATCGCGCAGTAAAGTATATTATTTTTTGACATCAGTCTGTTATTCATAAACATTTTATGCTTTTAATTTTGAAATTATGAAATTATAAATACAGTATTTAATAGTTATTAGAATGTGATATTATAATGAAAAATCTAATACAAATGACTTTAAATAATGAAAAATGAAATAATTATATTCTTCGAGCGAGTGAGTGGTTCATAAATATTTAACGAATAAACTTAATTATTGTTAGCTTTCTATACATGATGGATTTTAAACTTGACAAATGAATTATGCAGCAATCCATATCTCAGACTTGGTTATGTTTAGTGGCATTTCACTTTTTCTGGAAGAGAGGAGTGCATCTTGTTTATCTTATCAACAAGATTGGAGAGCTTATTAATTTATAATGTTGCTTGATATTTTATATGGGCTGTAAATAATTAATTCTGTCTTCTATATATTTCTAAGAGAGAGGAAAACTCAATATGAGTCTCTCTATTTATAATTAGTGAGTTTATTCAATAGAAAAGTGTATAAATTAAAAAAAAAGTGTTCCTCTCACTAAATAAATTAGCATTTTAATATAATAACACATTAAATTCTAACCTATAAAAGAATTATACAAATTATTGCTTACAGAAAATTAAAATATAGGTTGAACACGAATTGTTAATTGGCGACTTCTATATCTTAAAAATAAATGAATTTTAATGTTTTTGGTTAGAGTGCCAGTCCTTGACTGTTTTAACTATTTAAATTTAATAACAAATTAATCATAAAATGGAAATAGTAAGCCGAGCTCCCTTAGAGTTCCCTCTGTGGTCTTTAACAACTATACTTACTGTATTATCTTGGTGATCATCTTGGGAGGACAGGCAAGCATACATCATTAAAATAAAAAAAGCTATTAGGGATGCTTTCAATTTAGAATTAACCTTAAAACTAGTCAGATACAACAAAAAGCACATTCCCACTTGTAAAGAAAAATATCTCCATTTCCAACTATAAGCCTTTAGAAACGACAGATATATTCAAATAGACTTGAGATGTTGCTTATCACTTGTATGAACAAGACATCAAAATTAAAGAAAAGCTAAGCAGACAAACTAAATAAATAGACAATCACAAAATTTAGGAAGTTTAAACAAAGCTGGCAAGCAGCAATTCTCTGAGTTAGTCATTTATATCCTCAATTCTTAAAAACAGTCAAGGACTGGCGCTCTCACTAAAAAACATTAAAACTCATTTATTTTTATGATATACTAGTCGCCAATCAACAATTCATATTCAACCTATATTGTTTGATTAACAATAAAATGACGAGAGAAATTCTAATGCATTTTAAGGCGTCTCTTTAGAATGAATTTCAAAGGGTTCACCTTGAATTTTATCCATATTTGTTTGCTTCTTGTAAATTGAAATATATTGCTATAGGCTAACCTTTTTTTATTTCGAAGTAATGAAATTCGAAAAGTTCGAACTATGTAAATTATTATTGATTTGAATATGTTTTAATATATTCTATTATAGCTTTAATTTATAGGATTATATAATTAACTTATTGAATTAAAATAGAACGAGACAAAAAATTGAGTGCTGCATTAGATATATAAGTTATTTAATAGACTCTTTGTAAATGACAAAAATTATGCTCCTATTTTGTAAGATTTAATATATTTTATTGGTTTTTTGAAAAATTGTAATCATTCAAATATAGTTGAGAATTAAAATTAAAATCAGTGATTAGTTAAAATAATTAGTAGGAGTTGTAACTTCATAACAGTTAAAATACCTCAAACGCCCTCAATCTGCAGTTTGTTCGATAGCAAGTCAAAAATTAAAAATGAGTTTCTCACTATTTGTCCTCGTAACTCTTCTCAGCAGAGGGATATGTTGCGCACAGTCAAGATTTATTCCTATTTAATTATTATCATATCTTGACAAACTTCATAGCACTCTCACACAAAAGTTATACCCAAAAAAAATAATATTGGTTCCAATGGTGGAATAATTATTTTAATTTTACATAATTAAACAACCACTGATTTGTTTTATTTAATTTATAAATTAATTATATTTTCCTATACATTCTGAGCTATAAAATAAAATCCTCTCCCATATCATGATAAAGGGAATAAGAAGTACTCAGATTGTTCAAGGGAATTTTAGTATTTTATTTTAATGAAAAAACCTCAGATATGGCTTATTTTATCAATTATAATTTCCATAGCAATGTTTAAAAGTTTGAGCTTTATCAATTAATCTCAAAATATACTTTTTAAATTAGGAATGCCCCTGCAAGGATATAATGCAATATTTAATACCATGCACACTGTTTATATTTGCATTGTTTATTTAATCTAAAACGCCGATAAAAATTTTACTAGTTGCAAAGTATTTTTAAGTAGATAATATTATCAGTAAGTTTTCTTGGCTATGATATCCCCAGTCCTCAAATTATGTCTGTGAGAATTTTCTATAATTTTTAATCATTTTATAAAACTAATCTATCTGGTGGGTGTACTTTCTGAAAGGTAACGCATATAATTATTTATGGGCTTGTTATTTATTTGTTATGTTTTAATTTGTATTAATAATTATTCGTATATTAATTAATTCGAAAAATTCTATCTTATGAAGATAAAGTAGGAAATTAAAAATTAAGAAATTATTTTATCAAAGTAAATTCCCTAACGTAAATATTATGCTGGAGATTCATAACACTTTATTTACTATATTTTATAAAAATATTTGATCAATCTGGAGGTATTAATTCCTAAATTTCAATTGACTTAGTGTGATTCTCAAGATCACCTTTTGAAAATTCTTTCCCATTCTTAAAAAATAAATGTAAATAAATTAATTTCATTTTTTATTTATAAGCTTGCTTAAGTTGTAAAAGATTAGTAGATGAGTTAATTAATACAGAGTCTAATTTATAAATCGAAGTTATGGGCTTAATATTTCTATAGATCTTCGCAAAGTTCAAGTAAGATCTATTCTTCTTTCTTAAGAAATGGCAAAAAGAGTACAAACCTTAATGGCTCTACATCTAAGCGACCTTCCTCTATATACCACACAATCCCAAATTACTTCTTTTAGAGGACTAAAAATCCTGCAAATACTATACACAGTTGTATTGAAAGCCTAGTCTTTTGACAAACTAAGATCTTCTCTCCTTCTCTGTCATTTTACTTTATGCTTGAAAGCCTTCATTGATATTGGTAATTGATTTTAGC
The DNA here is from genome assembly GCA_027382625.1 of Tetmemena sp. SeJ-2015. Classification (NCBI taxonomy): domain Eukaryota; phylum Ciliophora; class Spirotrichea; order Sporadotrichida; family Oxytrichidae; genus Tetmemena; species Tetmemena sp. SeJ-2015. Next base: position 13,060 of record JAJKFJ010022265.1, on the reverse strand, counting down.
CATTACTACTTCGGTTCCTTTTTTTCTTATTGCCAACAAGTTCAATTTGTCGTTAATGTTATATTTTGAAATTAAATTATAAAAAATAAATTCCCTTTTACAAGAGATTGACGTTTGAAATTTATATCTTTATTTAATTATCCTGGTTTATTCTTAATTATATATTTTGGCAAGGATGCTATATTTTCATTTACCGACAATTCTTTTTTATTTTTGATTTCTTTCAGTTAAGAGCTATAATAGAACGTCCTATTAGACTCTTACATCAGATAAAAATAACTTATAATAATCATATTCCCATAATTATAAGAATTCTACTGCTGTTTCTTTTTACTGATAAAACTCTTGGAGTGCTCTTTAGAAAACATTTTAACTAACTCCCTTTATCCTTCTTAAGTTGAGAGAATAATCTCTTTATAATAAGTAGGTGAGAATGTCACAATCATTATAAAGTAGGAAATATAAGCTTTGCCTTTTAAAAAATTAGCACTTTTGCCTTAATACCATATTAAAATAACGAAATCATAAATAAAATAAGTGATTAATTGTGGTTAATTTGTCTATTCTGGTGAATGGCTTGAACCCTTCTACAGTTAAAATATCATAGAAGTATTTGGCTTGAAATTCTGATATTTAATTTATTAATTTTTGTAAATCCACCTGGCTTCAGTATTATAACATCTTTGACTTTCACTTTTTAGCCCAGAATCCAAATTACAACTATAATTTGTATCTCCTTGCGCTTTCTCAATTTTTTATAAATAATTTATAAATTTCTTAATATATAATTAAAGAGTCGTAAACTTGTTTTTTCCTTTAAAGTTTTAGGCACTAACGGTCTTTTTACACGATTATTTATTTTTATATGTATGGCTTTCTACAGGAAAGTATCTTGTTGATCTTTTAGTGTAACTATAATTCTTATTAATTAAAATTTAGTTCATTAATTAAAATATAAAATTTAATTAGTTCGCTAGACTATCTTGTTTTGTTTTGTTAGTAGATATAGTCCATAAGAGAATCCTCAATTGATTCTTAATGATTTAATTATAAAGAATATTTAATTAAAGTTTAATAAATAGTCATCGTCTTTCAAACAATAAGTCTTTGATTTAATCTTAAATTATAGTAGATCTAAAAAAAAGATATTAAAAATACATTAGTAGCTGTCAAATTGTGGCTTATAAAACTTTGATTAACGCTATGACATCTTTCTTGCTTTATTAAAGTAATCGGAGTGACATTCAAAATAAAAAAGATAAAGAGAAATAAAGACCTTAACTTGATAACTGCTATTTTAATACTTATTATTTTTAAATTTTGAATGTAGAAGAAGGCAATTTGAGTGAACAAGAGTGTGGGAAGCTAGCCTAGAACTTGTGACTAGTAAAAATAACTATGCATTTCATTCAGTATTTTTTATCCATGACTTTTATCAAATTGATACTATACTTTATTAAGTAGTGCATATTCTTTATTGTCTGGGTTGAGTATGGTGGTCTAGTAGTCATTTCCTATCTTGATAACAACAGGAAGTAGCTTCAAAAAGAGTAGGAGCGAATTTATCTCAAGGTATCTCCATTTAAATTTTTGAATGAAGCTATTAAAGAATGATATGATTGATGCATTAGCATAGAATGATCAATATAGTAGCGTACGAGATCAAGCGTTTGCAACTAGATTGTGTTCTGCATAGTTTTGAATTTTGAAATTATCACAATTAGAATCAATTTAGTTGTCGCTCTTTTTCTAATCTCTCTCATCCTACAATAATTAAAAATTCTAATATTTATAAGAAAGAAAATAAAGTCTGAAATGTATTTCATTTATCCTTTGACTTAATCTCTAACTTTTATAATAATTAAAATATAAAATTTTATAACAGAATTATATTGCTCTCATTTGCGAAGAGTTATGATTATTGCCCACCTGCACTTCCTGAAATTATTTATCTTTATTGGTGCAAGCTAAATTTTAAGAATAGAGAGCTCCCTTCAAATTAGCGGGCAAAACTTTTTAAAAATCTAAAGCTATCAATTTGTGTAATGATATTTAAATTTTATAACTTGCAATTACCAATGATTCTCTTTTATTTAATAGTTTTACATTTATTATCTTTATCTTAATTTTATTGGCTGAACATTCTTTTCAATACACACCTTTAAATATAATTTTAGAATTAAAAGCATAAGGAAGATAAACCTCTGTTCTTTATTGAGTTTTTCTCCAAATAATTTTATAGTCACTGTATTTGTCCAACGATTTTTATTCAAAAATTTTGTTAGAGTAAGAAGTTTATTTGATGTTTTAATATGTTTTCAGATATCTATCAATTTAAAATAATAATTTAATTCATTCATATCTTAAACAACCTTAATTTATAATATAATTCCGTTATTAGGAATTATTTTTAAATTTTTATAAAATGTTTATGGTTTTATTAAAAATATTTGAATATGGAATTTTAATATTTATTTAGGATTATTTAATGAAAGATTAATCTCTAAATAATTTTCAATTTTATATGAATAATTAATTGACAAGGATAATAAAATTAATTGTATAACTTAAAAAATGAATCCGTAAAGTTAAAGTAACTTTTTAAAAATAGAATTTAAAAAGTATATCCTTTTAACTAACAATGGGAGCTCCCATTACTGTGTTTGAGACTTCACTAAACAAACTACTTTCTAAAGAATTTAAAGTAAAGTAAAATTTTAGGAATGGAATTAATAATCAATTTCAAATCTCAGCACTTAAAAGTACTAGATAAAACGACTATTATCCTATGTACTAAGAATTAAGTAAGACTTTAAATTCTCTAACAGAAAAATTATAGAAGAAACTATCCTATAATTTTTTAATCTGCTATAAAAAGTATAAATCTATATAGTCTAAACTCCCACAAGTTTATTTGCCACACATATATTTCTATTGAATTCTGGCATATAAATAGATAACTATATTTTAAGATTATTGGATTTATGCTTTCGCTCAATTATGAATGAATTTGGGAAATTGAGTAAATTGAGTTTCATTTTTCATCCTTTTACTTCTTCTAGAGTTCAAAATAAATTAATTAAAGAGTTAATCTATTTAATAAATTTTAAAACTCTAATTATACATACATACATATTATACAAATTATATTAGTACATCTCTTTTCATGCTATTCTAAATTTATTTTAAATATAAAAGGTAAAGTAAAATTTAGGAATAAAGATAATAATCAATTTCTTAAAACAGCACATATTGTACTGAATTAAAGAATCAGTTATTTTCCTATGTAAGAAATATAAAAGAATATGAAATTTTCTTCTCTGTATGAATTATTTTGACCAATTTAGCAAGCTCATTTCTCCAAGCCCAAAACCTGTAAGCTTAAAACAGTTGAAAAGTGGAATATTATGAAATAAAGAAACTAGATTCGGTTGGATTAAATGACTTGGGAAAATTAGACTCTACTCAGCTAAAATGAGAAATTATGGTGAGCTTTCCTGACTAAAATGATAATGATGGAATTTTTAATCACCTTTAAAAATTTAAATTGAGGATACATCTTTAAGAGCCAAACTTCTTCGTAGGGAAGTATGACCTTTCCGGGAGTATTCTTAAAAAATTTCTCTTTCCTTCTTGAATTGTCTGCAGTAACTTTCTAGGCCAGACATCAGTAATAAAACCTTGGATATATCCATATTTTTAATAAATATATCTAATTTCACAAAATTTAAATTAAAAGTATTCAAAATAAAAATTATCTGAAAGCATTTCACTTCACCTTTTTAAGATGCTCTAAATGGCCAATAAAATTCCAAAATTAATATTAATTATTATGTATACTAATTAGCAAGCCACTGGACAAAACCTTTATTCTGAGTTGCCTAATCTCTGTTTAGGACTTAATAATTAGCAATTTAGTATCTTTTTACATTACTAAGATAAGAATAAATTAACAACTTCTTTCAAGGAAATTTATTATACTTGCAGAATTTCTCTAAACTTTTATTTTTTGATAACTTGGATCAAGTTGGCGTTAGCTTTTGGCAGTAAAGAATCTTAGAAATGAACTTTTGAATAAGAAAAAGTCCCCTTCAATGCTCTCTAGAAAATACTTATACTTAAAAATTTTAATGATTAAGTCTTCTTAGATTGAATAATGGAAAAAAAAGTTTAATTGAAGATTTCTATTATAGTGATTCTGGACACAGTTATTAAGTCAGGACATAAGAACTTAATCATTTTATTAATATTTTGACAGCAAGAGACGTTAAATTTTCTTCACCTCTTTTCTGCGACGCAACTGCGGTCTTACCCAATGCCGTGCTTGAAAGATGCACCTTTTCACAATTTATATGTTCATTTTAAGATTTGAATATCTTCATTCCGCATTACAATTTAACCATATTAGTTTTCTATTAATATTTTTAGTAATATATAAATAAGAAGACCAAGCGTGTCTAATAACTTATCTGACCTTTTAATATAATCAATGATCTCCCATAGATCTTAGAATTTGAAGGTTTCTTGTTTTTCAAATTGAAAAGGGAGATTCTCATCCACAACTTTCATAATATTATTTGAGTAATTTATATTTCATGGAGTTCAAGAACCTCTTAATATTAAATATCTTATTGCATATTAATTCCTCTTGAAGATGTAATAGCAATCCAAAGTCCTGTATGAATCTTTAAATTATATATAAAATTCTTATTATCTCCTCGTGAAATACTAACTTCTTAAGCTTTTTTCTAAATTAAAAAACAGCATTGATATTTTTTAAGAAAATACATTATAAATTAAAATAGCTTCCTTCCCATTATTTTTATTAAAAAAAATAATATTTAACTCGAAGTAAAGAGAGTACCAATTATAGAGTACTTTAATTACCTTTTCCTCCTAGTACTCCTAGAAAAAGACTTAAAATTAATAACAAGAGTTTTTTCTTAATTTAGTTGACTAGGTTGAAGATGACATCCAAATCTTGAGAAGGGAAACTCTAAAATTTAAATTTGCAAATTTTTTGGTATCTCGGAGTGTGTATAGAAGGAGGTAAGTTGGCTTTTATCACATCCTTCCTTTCAATTTTTTCCATCAAGTTAAGAAATCGGCAAAAGCTGGGCAAACTAAGTTTTGAATATTTACTCAAATACTGAATTCCTAATTTTTACTCCCCATTGAAGATCTGAGATTATATATTCAAATTTAAATTAATTCGATATTATTATAATTGTAAGAATGATGTTTTAAAAAGTTAATTTATACAAGATCTTGATCAATATTTTATTAATAATCAAATAATTCATTATTCTCCATTCTTCTTATCCAGGTCTCCTATACGAAATTTGCAATAAGTTTATAATGAACGATAGTAAAACCCCTGAATTGAATTAAGACCTTATAAGTAGAATGAATATTTAATAAGAATTAAGTTTCTGAATATAAACCGTCAGTCTATGTTTATGATTTCTGCTTTTCTCATCTTCTTAAGGTTTTCCTTGAGGGTTTTTTTTTTGCAATCCCCTTTTGATGCCTTTTGCGAACTATTGCCTCATTTCTAACTGTTGCCCACGTTTTCCACCATTATGAGCCCGCCCATAAACTTCAAGATAGGTTCCAAAGGGGCAGAGAGTCTCAAGTATCTCATAAATTTCATCAGGCTTGCGAGAGGCCTCCCTCATTGGGGCTATAATTACATTAGGAGCTTTTTATACTTGGCTAATCTTTCTTAGTTGCTTGAAGTCTCCCTTCTTTCTTGCCAAGATGAGATGCTCACAGTTATTCCTAAGGTAGAAGCCTATGTTGTCTCTTAACACCATCAAAATTTAACTTTAACCCAAAAAAAAAGCTCCTTCTGCCAAAAACCAATTGAGCAAGATACCGGAGCGCCAAATGTTTGGGCTTTGAACCCCAAAAGAGCCAGCCACCCCATTTCCCCTAAGTTCTGCAATTTAAACTTTTTAATGGGCACGCATATCATCATCAAATCGTACGCTTACTCCAGAACCCCTTCCCAAGGGAAAGTCACTGTTTAACCACACGACCGTTTGGCCAATTTTTGTTTTTTTTTGTCTGCAATTTTTGCGGCCCACAATTTTTTATCTCTAATGTCTCCTTGAATTGGACTGCGCCCCAAATGCGTTACCTCATCCCCAATCAAAAAATTTCAAAGTTCTAATCCTTTTTTATGCCATCAACATAAAACCCCCTTTCCCAAGCTGATAAATATGGCCTTGAGCGTTTTCTCTTCTCAATTCTTTTTTTTTTCCAGTTTGAATCAAATAAAACTCCGGGGAAACTTTTAATCTCTCATTCGCTCTTTTAATTTTTATTTCTAAGTTTTTAGGGCTAAAGTCTGCCAAAAAACTGCTTCAAAAAATTTCCTAAAAATAATTGAAAAAGGGGTTTAAATTTAGATCAAGCGTTTCCTCGAGTTCACTCATTATCTTTTTTTTTTTCCCTTAATTTTCCATTCCTACTTTTTTTTTTGGGGGCTTTTATTTTTGCTATTGAATGGAAATTTCCCTAGCTACCCAACTTTCTTGTTTAAGACCATTCTCTAAAATAAATGGCTTCATTTTTTCCCTGATAATTACTTAAATAAAAAGCATCCAAAACATGATTCAGCCCGAATGAAAATCATTCGAAGGGGGTTTTTTCCCCTATTACCGATCTTAAATTGCTAAAGCCCCTTTCCCTTTTTTTTTGATTTAATTCAGTTAAGGGGGCCCCACCCAATTTTTAAAACATTTTTTATTTTGAAAATTGGGGTTTAGAGTGCTCAAATTAGTTCTAAAAAAAACCCAAGCTCATGAGAAATTTCTTCTCTTTTTTTTTATAAGTTGAATAGGATTTTTTTCAAATCTTCTTTTGCCCAAAAGGTTTTTTTTTTTTGGATTTCTTTTGCGAATCCCTTTATTAGCTTTTTCTTCCGATTAAGAGGTTTTAGTTGATTTAAAAAGTTTAAAACTTTTTTGCTGATCAAACCCTCCCAGAGTTGGGTTGAGGATAAACTTTTTTGGCTTTTTTGGTTTTTTTAAATTTCATCGTTTGAAAGTTTTTCGCTAGAGATGAATTTTCTTTAGCATTTTTAACCCTTCATTATTCTCTCGTCTGTTTGGAGATTTGCTTAAATATTTGGGGGCTTAAAGTTTGCTAAAAGGGGTGGGGGGGTTGATTGCCCCTCCCCTTTTCTTTCCTTTTTCTTATACTGTCAGAGGGCCTGCAAAAAATTAGTTTAAATCACTTTTAAGAGACCTAATCTGTTTTTTTTTTCATCTTTCTCCGAGTTTTTAAAAAGGGTTTGAGTTTTCTGGTAAATAAAATATAAATTTTATTTTTACCCAAACCCTTTGATTTTATAAGCACATAAACAAAAAAAAAATTTATTTATTTTATAAATTTAAAAATTAATTTAAAGGGGGGAAAACTTAAAAAAAATAATTATAATAAAAAATTTTTTTAAGAAACCTTTTATCTCAAAAAGACATAGCCCTTGGTATTACTTAAGAAGAAAAGGGAAAAACTTGTCTTGCTCAACGCTTGAGGAAAATTTTTAAATTTTTGTTAAATACTTATAGGAATGCTGAGGACTAGTAAGCTTGCATAAAGTACTTGAAGGAAAACAAATGAGCACAGACTAAATCTTGAGTGAAGGAAATAATAAAAAAAAAGCATTAAACAATTAATAGAGCGGGAAAAAGGCCTTCAAAGAACAAGAAACAGAAATAAGGGACTCATCAAAAACAGGAAAAAATTAAAAATTAAATTTAAATCTGAAATTTAAGAGGTAAATCGGCGTGCATCGAAGCTTGCTTCTGAAAAATAGCTGTGTGCCTCTTACCTTTCAGATTAATTTGTTTGATCTTTTTCCCAATTTTTAAATTGAAGTCTCTGGTGGAGATTTAAGGACCAAAGATAAAGAAGCAAGCAGGAGCAACTTTAATTAATTGCCAAGTCTTCTCCAGAATAAAATGTGGGAATTTCAAAATTTAAAGCCCCCCAAATTAAAAGCTCAGCTAATACGAGAGCCTTTTGCGGAACATTTTCTTTCACAACTTTGTAAAGATAAAATAAAAGAATGAGAATAGTCCATTACTAGCCAAGAGAAAGGTCAAAATAATCTAACAGGGATGAAGAAATATGCAGATTACCAAATTCAAAGTTCTTAAGATGCTATAGCCAATAAGAAGAGGATATAATTTTCTTAGAATGATTAAAAAATAAAGAAAAAAAGATTCTACTAGGAATTATCATTCAAATATTTTGATCAACTTTCGATAATAAATTAAAAATCTCTTTAATTAAAGTAAGGAGCTGATTCTACCCCAATGACTGATGACAAAAGATAAATAAAAGGTTGTTTAAAATCTCTCAAAATAAAAGATCTTAATAGTATCGCAAAGATAAAGGAAATCTTTCTAGACCAGAAAACTTTGAATTGTCGTGGTTTTAATAAATCATTCGAGCTGAAAATATCAAAATAATCAATTCTTCTCACAACGCTGGGTTCTCTTTTTAAAAGAAAACTTGAAAATAATCCCCAAAAATTAACACTCAAAATTTTTCCCCTCTGCTGGGTTTATTTGGGAAAAGGGTTTCAATATTCGTAAAATTTAAAGGGAAAAGTCTGTCAATCTTTTCCCCTAAGAAAAATTTCAAAAATTGCTTTGAATAGGGAATTAATCTATGATGTCCTCATAATTCAAGCCTTATAGTTAGAGCTGCGCGAAATAATAGGATAATTTTATGTATGATTACATTTCGTAAGTTGGAAAACCTTTTTCAAAAAGCGCTCTGTAATGGCGCAAATTAAATTAAAAGAAAAATCAAAAGAGAGGTTTTTAAAAAATAAAAGCCCCCCAATTTGGCCCCCCAAAAACGAAAAAAAGGGGTTAAAATAAAAAAAATTGGTAAAATTTTGGATTTCGGCCCCCTTTAAAAAAATTTAACCCAACTAATTTTTGGGAATTTAAGAATGAGACTACTTTTTCAAGTTTGCTTTTTGGGAAATCGGGCCGACCCACTAAAAGTTGCAGCCATCCAATAATAACTTTATCTCAAGAAGAAGTCTCTCGATTTTATTGCCCTCCTACCCTTATTTGCTAGATGAGACTCTCTGGCTCATCATAGTCAAAATCTTAAGATTAGATAGTTTCTCATTTACAAATGCGAACGCCATTTCTACGGGAGCTAGATCAAATTGGTAGGGCCCAAGATAGGCCAAGGGGAGCTTAAGTCGTTGAGCTGCCTAAGTAAGATACTTTGATCAGTGATAAGAGGCATTGTCGAGTAAGAAAAAAACGTCCTCTAAACCCAGGAAAGGGTCTTAGTTTTTCAAGGGGAATTTTAAAATAATTTTTAATTAAAGAAAAAAGAGAAGAGTAAGGGTATTATTCCAAACCCTTTATTTTCATAAAAAAGCCCTATCCAATTGGGGCTTTCCCCTGCAAAACATGTTCACAACTAGGATTTCCCAGACAAGGCCCTTTAAGAGTACCCCTTCTTGGGCCCACAATGGGCCAGCCCCCCTTCATAGAATTGATGAAACTGGAGGCTGCTTTCCGGGCAACATTTATAATGTTGGTGAAAGTCTGGAGAAGATCAATATAGTTATATGCAGCCCACTATCTCTGAGCAAGTGAAGATTTTTTATTTGCCCTCTAGTCCGCGTTGTAAATCTATTTGAAAGAGAGCTTGAGCCTCCTGCGAGCAATATTACTCAATCTCGATTAGCTGAGCTCAACCTTCACCTCATTTTTGAAACCCCCCAAACCCTTTTCATGCAAGTGTATTAACTCAAGTGCCATCAAGAAGATGATTAGAAAGAAGTCGCTCACCAAATCTCGATAACTTTGAAGACCTAGATTTTACAGACTGAGGACGGTAATTTTACGGGGATATCAAAAGGGGTTTGGGGAATATCTTCCCGGAAATTGGCGTACTTTGAATTTTCGATCTTTTTATGAGGCCCTTTTGGGTTGGGACTTTTATTTAAATAGAGGGTTTAAACGTTCCCGCCTCCGCTTTTTTAGTTCCCTTTTTTAAATCCAAGCTCGAAAACATTATGATAAATGAAAGACTCCTAAGGTCTACTCTCGCTCAATAATTTTCTAAAATGGGCTTCCAAACTTTGAGAGGGTTCGATCCCCGATTTCAAGTAATGCTCTAGGCTTTTACGAAGAGTTATTTTGTGCTCTTCGCTCTTCATGATGTCCCCGTTCTCTGGCTACTGCGTTTGAATGTGCATTAGTGAGCACTCTACTATCGCATTTAGCCGAAGTTCATCAGGGAGCCATTTCAAGTTTTACTAATCCCGGTTCTTAGAGTTACTCTGTTCCCTTGGATCTAAGACTTTCCAAGCAAAAATTTTTTAATTTATTTTGACAACTCCTCAAGGGTCGGAAAATTTCGCTTTCCACAGTTTGGTTTCCCTTATTTGGGCCCCCCAAACATAGATGACCTTTTCCCGTTTAACAAACCCGGGATGAAAACTCCTGGCTAGGCATTAAAAAGGGAGGGAGTTTCCCCGAAAAAGCCTTCATCCTGGCCTGAACTACTCTCAACTTCATCTGCTGCAAGGCTAGCAGGCCTTTGCCGCTCAGTAGAAAAGAAAGCGGTTATAAAGCTCTGGCGGTCCCCAAAGGGGTCATTGGGAAAATTTCCCTTTTCTCAAAAAAACTTGTTCCGGGGAAAAAATAGAAGATTCCTCTAAAAGTGAACTGAAAATGTAAGTAGCCTCTGGGAGCCTTCTTTATTTAATTATAAAGATAGGATAATCTTATAATTATTAAAATAAGATTCCCTTTTAACAAACCCACCTTTAAGGGTAAATTTTTGTTTGGGAAAAATTGATCACACAATGGAAACTCAACTTTCCCAAAAAAAAATGTTTATTGGAAAGGGACAGCAGAAGATCGGTAGCAAGAAAGAGCTTTACAACTTCCTAGTCCAAGATTGTGGTGCCTACCTTCCCAAGATTGGATGCTGCAACATCTACTTCCTATGAAGCATAATTGATGGTTCCAAAGAGGTAACTTTCTCATATTTTAAAGGCTGTAGCACTTAAAAAGAGCAGATATTATCATAGCCGCCGTCCCTCAGATTGATGGTCTCTCAGCAGAGGACTTTCTTGATCACGCCAAATAAAAGCCAAGCATACTGCGTTATTTGCCTGATCAGTGCGACTGGCTGCATCTGGATAAGCCCTGGATCTGTGATGTCTTGCTAACTTTGGACACAGATGGAGTTAATGAGATGATCTAGCTCGCCAAGCTGAAACGAAGAGATAGGCTTGACGCCTCTTAGAGCCTCCTCGTCCATATGAAGCCAGAGTTCGCAGAAGCCCTGAAGCGATCCGTCAACTTCAGCGGTAAGTCTCTCAATCCTTTATCTCTTCGTAGTGCATAAAGGAAGGTCTGCCCATCTGATCAAGTAAGGCGTGGCTAGAAAGAGAAAGACCACCGACCTTGAGGATGTCAAAGAAGAGGAGAAGGAACTCAGAAGCTCAAAACAAAAGTACATGTCAGAAAACAAGCGCATACGAGAGGAGTTTAGCATGATGCAGGAGCAACTCCAAGAGATGGCTCACTATAAGGGCTTAGTGCACCAACTCCACGACAGTGGCATCATCGACGACAACGGCAACGTTCTCTCAATCGTGAGGGACGAGCCTCTTGAGAGGATGTCGTGAGGTCGTCCACTCCATAGATCAGAGAAGTCTCCGCTTGAGCCACGTTTAAATTTAGTTAAGCTTAAAGACTTTAAAAATTAATTCAAAAAAGATCAAGCTTCATCAATCCATCTCGGCATTCTTTGCTCCATGATCTACACTGAATGAGTTAGAACTCATCTCCCTTTGCTCAGCAATTCTTTTACAGCTACCTCTCGCGTGATATCTTTTTTTTGGGGACTCTGTACTCCTTCGGATTCATTCTCATCTTAGGTATTCAATACCTCAGCCTTGGCTGAATCCCCCCCAAACCCCTTTTAAAAGGTTTTTTTAAAAAATTTCTTTATTTACTTAAAATTTTCCTTTTTCCCTAAACAGCTCTAAAGTCTTCTAAAAAAGGGACCTTAAACGTCTGTCCATATTCTCTAAATTTTTAACCCTTTTAAGTGCTTCCTCTACTCAGATAACTGAGTGTTTTTTAAGGTTGTTTGATTATTCTTTGTTCTAACTTTTTTAAAGGTTCGATACCTTTTTATCTTACAATGTCTTGTTTCGAATTTTTCATTTTCACTTTCACAAATACAAAACCCAATTAAAAATAAAAAAGTGAAAATAAGTTGTGTAAATTAAAATTTTTCTTTATTAATCTTTAATCAGCCAAAGGAAATTACTCAAAAAAAAACAATTTTTAAACATCCCCCTTCAGTTTCAATTTTGACTCAAGGTATGGATGTAGTCCCTTATATATTTGCCAGTTTCAACATCAACTCATCGCAAAAATGTTGAGAGGCCAGCGCGCACATACTCCGCATTTTAAATTGCTTTTTCAGTAGAAGTTGGAGTTGCACTGTTCTCCCGCACTTCTAATTTCAAGGTCACATCAATTATTGATTTCCTCAAACTCTTCGCCACAAAAGGGATTTTTTTTGGGGTGCGCGCGAAGATCTTCCATAGATGGTTTCCTTTTCTCAAGACTCTCCCTAGACTGTACAAACATCTACGTTAAAAAGGCAAACGTACAAAAGTGAAACGAGGGAAACGCGTTAAGACTTCACTAAGCCATTTTATAAAAATCTGAAATAAAATTTTACCAAGCTGCTCAGTGTGAGAGGGATAGCGTGAAGTTTGTATGTGCTGCGAAAGGTTTTTCACACACAAAAACCTTTATGAAAGAGTTTGGTACAAGAAGCACGATAAAATAGAATTTCGATAGAAAAAAATAACTACAAGTGCGTTCTTGCAGGAATCAGGAAATCAGCCGAAACTTTTTGTCCTTCATCCCCGCCTTCAAGCGAGAGCAGTATGTTGCGTTCCCCTTAAAAAGCTCAGAGAGAAATCACAGCGGGGGAGATCGTTCTACTCGTTCAAACCTCACGTCACAAACAAAACAAA